>JAVSBS010010520.1:0-97278 GCA_033124195.1 Coracias cyanogaster
CTTTTCTGTATAAATTCAGAGAACAAAAAGCAACCAGAAGTGCACACACAGGATGGAATTTCTAGGCCAGAAAAAGTCTTTCCCCTTGTTGGGACTGCAATGTTGCCAGCAGCAGTGAGAATTCTGACACTGATTCTAAATGAAATTTTGAAAACAAAATAGTGGAAAATGTAGTTGTTGCTGGAAACCTGCTCTAAAAAGCCTTTTAGGATGCTACTATTTTAAAGGAATGATTAAATGCCAGAAAGGCAGCACCACCAGCTCTAGAGAACCCATTTCCATGTAAACGCTTAAGAAATGATGTAGTGGGAGGGAGCATGGAAAGAGCAAAGCTCTCAGAACAGCCCCTGGAAGGCCGTCTGAGCTTGGGCAGCATTAAGCTTTGGCTGTCTGAAGTCATGTGCTAAGTGCAGAATGGCTCTTGCCCAGCTTCCTGACTGGCAAACTGCCTTTTCTACTTCCACAACTCTGCCAAGTGAAGCTATGTCATACTTGGTGACAAAACTTCAAATTTTTCAGTTAAAATTACAGATGAGGAGCACGGTGCTTTAGGAATGGAGGGGTTATGTGTGGTTATTGTACTTTTAAGGTCTGGAACATTTTGTGTGGCAGACTTCAAAAGACATGTCAGTTGGCAATCAGTTGCAGCTGGAACAGGATTGGAGACTAAACCCAAGATTAAAGTGAGGACAGACATAGTTTGTAAATAACTACTGTGAAAACTCAATTAATTTTTGCCATTACTTTATTTTTCTTCTTGTTAGTTTGATTCTATTAAAGTTGATGTGGAGAGCGTATCTGATTTGTGGGATATGTGGCGTTGTATCATTTTCTAATCCAAAAAAGG
Organism: Coracias cyanogaster; assembly: GCA_033124195.1. Classification (NCBI taxonomy): domain Eukaryota; kingdom Metazoa; phylum Chordata; class Aves; order Coraciiformes; family Coraciidae; genus Coracias; species Coracias cyanogaster. Next base: position 848 of record JAVSBS010010520.1, read on the forward strand.
CTTTGTTTGACTGTAGATCCTGGCTTGGAGTTTAAATGGAGTAAAAGCCACTCTTACAAGTGATACTCATAGCCAACTGTGATGAGCATGGCAAAAAGGGTAACAAATGGACAATTTCAAGATCTGTGCATGTATATGGTGACCTACTGGATCTTGTTTCTAGACTGGGAGAGTAGGTGGTTGAGTACGTCAAAGTTACAGCCTTGTTAGGGACAGATCATTAACTTCTTATTGTGAGGTTTGTATTTATAACCCACCGAGAAAGAGCATCAGTTTTAATGGTTTACTTTCAAAGATTAATGGAACTAAATGGATTTTTGACTGCTGTTTAGTCAGTGGCTGTTTACTGGGACATTATCAAAATTGTCCTACTTGGTACATGTTGATAAACTCCAAATGTCACCTTCTAGTACTGTGTTGCACATGCTGGTGAATATATAGCATCTGAGGAAAGAAATTAACTAGACAGAGCATTCAGCAAAAATAATGATCTGAATGAGACTACCTATGACAATGAATTTTAGAGAAGTTAAGGCCATGTCTATAATGGAAGCAAAGTAAAGCTTTTTTTGTCAATTCTGATAAGCTGCTTTATTTTTATGATAAGAAAAGGAGTGTCTCAGGATTATTGTGATTCTTTCAATTTTTTTTTTTATAATTATATATATTTATGAAAAGCAGTTAGTGCTTAAACATGTTTATTTCAAGATTTGGTACAGCATCGCACTCTTTGTAGGTCATAAAATTTTTCAGTCCATTAAAAACCACATTTATGCTACCGCATAAACAGTGAATTTCCAAAATTAATATTTAGTACAAACAGAAGGTAGTATGCTATATTATGTAAATAGCACTGAAAGTATCTCTGTAGACTTGCCTTACAGCGGGGCAAAATAGACATATCTGTAGACCTTCTAAACTCCTATTTTGAAATTAGGCTTTTATGGCATAAAAATGACTATAAATATTAGCTAGTAGAAGGAAGACGAGCCCAGGGTAATTTATGCTTTCTTTTGAGAGCCATTATATGTAAATTTTTGCAATGGAAGCCCTGCATGGACTGCTTAGAATTTGTTGGCTCCGAAGTATGTACTGTGGGAATGTCTCCCTTCAATAGCACAAAATCTGGCTTATGTCCTCCTAATACTCCATGAAGAAGGGGTTGTACGAGGAGCCCTGTATCTTCTTTTTTAACCACTAACTTGGTTAGTTCACATACACTTTCTTCTACACTTCATCAAGAGCTAGCTGGAGGAGCCAGAAGTCCTGAATAGAAGGACTGATACCCAGACTGCAAATCCTTAGGGTATGGTAGGTTCCCTTCCTTCCTAGATATCTGGGAAAAGAGGAGATAGTACATTTTCTGTGCACAGGGTAGCAAGTTCAGACAGTGATTTACAGGACAGTCTAGAATGCATGGGTTCAAGTTTCTGCTTGCTTGTCTCTGTCCTGGTCCTTACCTCTTCTAACAACCAAACAAGTCCTTGTTCTTCTCCAGTCAGTCAGTTGGGAACCTCATGAAGTTCAACAAGGGCAAGTGTAGGGTACTGCAACTGGGGAGGAATAATCCCATGCACCAGTAGAGTTTAGGGGTTGACCTGCTGGAAAGCAGCTCTATGGAGAAGGATCTTGGTGTCCCGGTGGACAGAAAGCTAACCATGAGCCAGCAATGCGCCCTTGTGACCAAGAATACCAATGGTACCCTGGGGTGCATTAAGAAAAGTGTGGCCAGCAGATTGAGGGAGATTCTTCTCCCAGTCTACTCTGCCCTAGTGAGGCCACATCTAGGGTCCTGCGTCCAGTTCTGGTTCCCCAGTTCAAGAAGGACAGCGAACTACTGGAGACAGTCCAATGGAGAGCTATGAGAATTATTAAGGGACTGGAATATCTCTCTTATGAGGAAAGGCTGAGAGCCCTGGAGCTGTTTAGCCTGGAGAAGAGAAGGCTGAGAGGGGATCTTATCAATGTCTATAAATATCTGAAGGGTGGGTGTCAGGAAGACGGGGCCAGTTTCTTTTCAGTGGTGCCTAGTGATAGGACAGAGGGGCAACAGGCACATACTGAAACACGGAATGTTCCAGCTCAGATCAGGAAAAACTTATTTCCTGTGAGAGTGACAGAGCACTGGAACAGGCTGCCCAGAGAGGTTGTGGAGTCTCCTTCTCTGGAGACTTTCAAAACCCACCTGTACACATCCTTGTCCAACCTGCTCTGGGTGAACCTCCAGAGGTCCCTTCCAACCCCTATCATTCTGTGATTCTGCAAATGGAGGACATTTCTCAGAAGCGCAGCATTCACCTGCTCAAAAGCACCACCAAGGCGTGGTGCTTCTTCTTATACAGTGAGAAGAAAAATTTGCTTCAATCACCATTGCCACTATTCTTTCTGTTCTCTAAAATATGAGCTGGGAGAAGAGGAAGGATTGCCATGAGCCTTGCTCATGTCACTGTCCAACATAAAGAGAATTCTCTCGTTTTCAAGGAAATGCAAATCACCGCCACAGTTCTGCTTGAAGGAGATGCATGAGAGATCTTAATCTGCATCTTCCATTTAGCTTTGCAGGAAAGTAATACCTTTATGAACTGTAACTTCTTTCTTTTCCTTCTTTTCAGTTGTGATTGCTGATGGTTTTCGCTCAGGCATGGGCTTCTTGGGAACTTCAAGCACTTAAAAAATAATAACAACACTTAATGATGAAAAATGCATTTTCTAAAGTCTCAATACACAAAAAAGGTATTTGTAAGCTTATGGAGTTAAAAAACACGGAGTTTTGTAGATCCAATTATTGCAGTAATTCCAAGTTTGATGTTTTCTCATCAGAGTCAAATTCTGTTCTTAGAGGCATACATGTTATTACTACCCAAGACAGTTAAAGCATGCAAGGAATTGCAAAATACAGCTATTGACATCAAGTAATTAATGTGCGAAACATTCAACCTAAATCAAGTTTCTCTAGAATACATGAAAATGATTGAGAAGAAATACAAAAAGACCTAAAAATGATAGAAATCCTTACAAACTACTACCTCATATTAGGTTTTAAAGATGTTCCGATCTGCAAAGTCCATTGATGACTAAATTACAATGTATCGATTTTTATCGCATCTATACCTCATCATACTAGACTCCCTGTCTCATCATCAAGTGCCATTTAAAACTTGGCACCATATTAAGGTTCAAGTTACTGTAACAAAAAAATATCAAAAAAATGCTGCCTGGCTCAAGATATTGGGGCCTTTATAAGAAATATGAGAAAAGAGAAGAAATAAAATTGTGTGTTAATTAAAATACCTTCTTCATGAATGACTCGTTTTTCTTCATAAGTCACTTCTCTTTTCTCGTAAGCTTCTTCCCATTCCTCTTCCCCTTCATCATAGCCTTCTTCCTGGACATAGTAGTCATGGTCTTCCCCATAGTCTTCTTCCCATTCTTCATAAGTTTCTTTAGGCTTTTCATATATTTCCTTCTTTTCTTCATGAATCTCTTCTCTCCTTGCCATGGATGTTATTTTGATCTCTTTGGGCTTCTCTGGCAGCGCCTCAGGAACTTAAAAAAAAAAAAAAGGTTATTCATATCATAGCCTGGGATTTGCACGGTGTATTGATGTTCTCACTTAATGAAATTATTTCACCCTCAGAGATGCTTTAAAGAACTGTTTTTTTAAGCAGTCCTAATGTGCTTTGATTTTAAATGTATATGTCTATAACATAAAGACAAAAATGAAACAGATTTCATTGATTCAAGGTAATCTGAAACAAATTGCCTTGTTTCCACAAGGTAATTTAACTACATTTTTAAAAGTTTAAAAAAAAGAAAAAAAAAGTTACCTTTAGGTGGTGGGACTTCTTCAGGACCTTTTTTAACCACCTTTTTTGAGACTTTCTTTACGGGAACCTTTTTTTCTGCTTAAAAACAATATATTTCAAAATTTAAATTAAAAATCCCCAAACCAACAGCCAGGTACATGCTGTCCAAATACTTTAAGTATTCTTACCTGGCTTTTTCTCCTCTGATGGTGGAACAAGAGGCAGAAGAATAGGAATAGGAGCAGCTTGTAGGAAAAATGAAATATTTAGAATAAAATGTGAGTATGATATTTTCTTGTAAATGAAGAAATGCTTGCCACTGCAAGCATTTACTAAATTATCCAGGAAAGAAACCAAGATTTAACTTCTAAGGTTCATAGTAAACTATTGAATATATTGGAAATATACATAATGTTTGTTGTCTGTAGTGCAATACAAAAGCCTGGGGAGAGACCATTTGCAATAAACATACAATCCATTGTACGGCTTTAAAAGAATCTTTATAAATGTTTTTTCCCTTTTTTTTTTTTTTTCTTAAAGGGTAGTTATTCAGACAGCTTGTTTAAGAGATATTTCTGTGGCAAGATGCAGAAAAGGTGAAAACAAAGTGATCAGAAGAGTAAAGTGGAAATAAAAGGAAGATCAAATGAACAAGAGATAGGAAAACAAGATGAAAAGAGTAAACTCCCTTTAAGAAAAAAGGCTTTATTCCTACCACTAACTGTGCATAGTTGTCACTTCCAAGCAGCAAAACAAGCCCATCCCAAACAAGCCTTGCTCATATCATATTTGTACAGAGACAATGAACTAGGTCTTATCACTGAGCTGTCTTTTATTCTCTGAAGTTCCCACTGGTCTGCTGCTTCAGTGCAGATATAAAACATCACTTGGAAACAAGTATGATTTGTTACCCTACCTTCAGCTGGTTTTTGAGGTGGAACTGCAACCTTGGTATCAGGGACATCTAGAAAATCAAAATGTTTATATGACTTAATAAAAATAATATATTTGAATATGTTGTCATGGGGCTTTTCTTTCTTATTCTAGCATACAAAGATTGTAGCTTGCTCCTCCAGAACAAGCTAGCTGACCAATAGATAACTTCCAGTTATCAGCATTGCTCTCTCAGTCTGGCCAGACTCTGCACAGCTTCATTTAATTTCTAAATAACTCTTGCATCATTTTGGAGTAGGCTTTTAACATTCAGAAAAGAAGATCATTATCTATAAGAGAAGATTTCTACCCATTTTGTCTTCTTGGTTATTTTTTTACATTTGTGCAGGGGCCATTGAATCTACTCATTGGTACTTCTTCATTCTTCTATTCCTCAGTCATTCAAACAAATAAATTTTTGTGTTTTAAATAATATGGCTTCCCATATTGTACGGAATAGGACCTCAGACATTAATATTGATGATTTTGGAGTTATCACAGTATTCATTGCCACTATTTATGAGAATAAAGGGCTCCTTATATGTATGGATGAGGAATATTTTCTCAGGGTGTGGGTTTGACTTGCTATAACCAGGAAAAAAGGACTTGAAAATAAAAATAAAGCAGACCAATGCACTGAATCTATAACAGAGTATATAGACATGATCTTGTGTCAGTCTTGCTCATGATCTTTACCTGGTGGCTTCAACTCCAGTTTGATTTCTGCAAAAGAATATTAGATTTCTTTTAGGATTATTTATTTTTCCGGAACTATGTTTCAAACTCGTGAATTTGCAGATGGCTATGATCAAAAATTTATTTAGCAAATTCGCTAACCTTTGGTTACCAGATAGAGCTCTGCAGTGCTTCTTGCTTCTCCTCTTGGTTCAAGACGAGCAATTACAGAATATACACCTGCAATAGCCAACAGTGTTTATGTTTACATGCCTTTATAACTAAAATACCAGACCAAAAAGATGAGATAAAAGAATGGCATCGGCACAAATATTCCATGTGTTTTTACCTTCATCTTCTGCGGTAACGTTGTGAATAGTCATATAATGACAGCGACCTTCACTTCTGAAGCTGTACTTGGGACTCTCTCTCAGTTCAGTGGGGCCTTTATACCATGTCACAACTGCATCATCAAAAGACACCTCACACTCAAAGGTTGCAGACTGGTGTTCACTCACTACAATGTTCTGTATGCTCTTTGTGAACTGGATGGGTTCCGCTGTTTTGAAACAAAAAAATATATCACTTGTTATGCACCACCAGGCCATTTAGCTTACCTAAGTCATTCTCCTCGTTTTCATAATAATAGCTACATTATAATAAGAGATAATAGCAATAGATCTTGAAAGAGTAGAGTAAGAAAAATGAATCCATCTTCTATGATGCTTTCTATGTAGGAATGAAGAAGTCATGAGTACAACTATTACAAGATTGCTGTGAAGACAGATTATAGAAGAGAAGCCATTGAAGAAATTAAAGATTAAGAAAAAGATGAAATCCAAGAAAAATATAAGAATATCAGAGAAAAAGAAAATAAAATCAAGCGTGACTCAGATTGATGGCCAGGGGACAGTAATGATGATTTAGTAAAAAAAAACTAACTTACACAAGTATGTCACATATTGTTCAAAGAGAAGGAACAACAGAACTTCTTGTTTAGTTTGTTTCCAAGGTTGTTTGTTCTGTTAATGGAACATCCAGAAACTGTTTATCACTACCGTAATAAAGAGATTCCATATCTGTTTACAAACCTTCAATGGCCAGATCTGCAGTTGTTTCTAGATCATCAAGCTTGCAGGTATACTGTCCCTGGTCTTCTGTTCTAACATCCTTGATGATGAGTTTGTGTACTTTGTCAGAGACTTGTGTTGAATATCTCCCTCCTATCTTAATAGGTCTCCCATTTCTATACCACTGAGACTTGGCATTTGGGATAGAGAACTGACAAGACAGCGTGCATGTGTTTCCTTCCTTGAAAGTAGTGTCGTGAAGATGTCGTTCAACTGCAGGTTCTATTAGCATGTTAAAACATACATTTTAGCTGACATCAGACAATGGGATAATTGAAGTGTAAATTAATTAAAATACATCAAAAGTACACTTACCAATCACATTTAGCCTGGCACTGGCAATGTGTGGTCCACACACTATTCTGAAATTTCCCTGATCTTCAAGTTGGCAGTTCTTGATTCTCAGTATGTGGCGATCACCTTCAATTCTAATTTCATATTTGTCACTAGATTCCAGTTTCTGGGTTCCCTTGTACCATGAAAGTTTAATTTCTGGATAGTTTATTTTAATCTCGCATTCAAAGATAGCGTCCTCATCTGTTAAAACCGTCTGATTTTCAATATCTCTGATCAGAGTAATAGGCTGAAAAATATTATTTTAAATTAGTTTCAAGTTCCCTGGTATGGGTTTGAATATTTCAAATATCAGGCTAAAAATATGCTACCTCTGTCTGTGAAAGTCGTTGTTGAATAAAAGCTACAAGTTCATCAAACTCCTTATCTTCTGTTCGAGCTTTTTCTGTGAGCTCAATTTCCTGTAAAAAGGCAGGATACACTCAAAGATTAAAGATGTCAAGCTGTCATGTTTTACAACATAGAATTAATCAGTTCCTACATCAAGTTTTCTGTAACTAGCATATCTTCCGATCTTAAAAATTGCAGCCAAGTTGTGAAGACAGAATATACTTGGCCAGAAGGTTAATTCCTTCCTCCTGGGTTTGAGCTCTCAAGAAATCGAGAACTGTCAGTAAAAAAAAAAAAGTTCCTGCATGCACAGTAACATCAGAGTGTGGACACCAAGTCTGTTCAAAGGAGCTGTGTTGCTTCTAACAAAGCCAAAGCCGTAGTCACACTGTATCTTACCAATCTATGGCTTTCTTCTGCCTGGGTTTGCTTTAGTAACTCAAAAGCTTGCAGTAGGCCACGGAAATCTGTAATTCCATACATGCGGGCATATTTCTCATATTCTTTGGGATCTACATTTTTGAGAAGTTCCAAGATATCAATAGGTTGCTCTTCCTCTTCTTCCTTCTTTTTTGTTGGAGTGCTATTCAAATCAATGACATAAGTTAAATATGAAATGCCTCATTCCTAGAAAATTGTTCACTGAAAACAGTAAATCAGCTTAGAGTTGTCTTGTGCGGTGGAATCCTTTAGTTTAGATAGATAGTTTAGATGCTTCTACTTTTAGTACAATTATGCATATTTAATCAATATTTTTAAAGAATATCTTGATCTGAGATATGTAATTAAAAATGTGTCTTCTGTGCTGATGGCAAATTAATCTATAAATACTTTCCATATACCTTTTTAGTTTTGCCCTGAGATCCCCTTCAACAACTTCTTTCTTTCTTTCTTCAACTTGTAGGTTTACACTCCTCTCAATTTCACCATGTTTGTTAAAAGCTACACATTTGTACATGCCAGAATCAGTTTTTATTGTGTCCTTTATTTCTAATTTGGCTTCATCTCCTCTCTGCTGGATTATAATGCGACCTCCCTGGTTGAGTTGCCTCCATTTCCCCTTCATCCATTTAACATTTGGAATTGGATCTCCTCCAACTTTTGCAATAAATGTTGCAACTGTCTCTGCAGAAAGATGCAAATGAAGAAGCTAAGTCTTTCCAGCTGTCTATGACAGCAGAATATAATCTCAAACAAATAAATCTATAATCACAGATGACTATGTATTTTTTAAAAGAGTTCTTACTTTCCATGACTTTGATATTCTGAGGCTCTGACACAAAATAAAGTTTTCCTTCCACTTCTGCTTTCTTAGCTGCTGGTGCAGCTGCTGGTTTCTCTAAAAAACAGAGGCAAACAATTGAAATAGATGGTTTCATGTAATAGTTTATATTCATGCATGATGATGCTTCCAAAGGAATTGTAAAAAAATAATTAATTACAGAGGTGGAACAAAATATTATGCAAGAGATGAAAATGCCAAATACTTCCATATAGTTTTAAAGAACTTGTATTTTACTTTCTGGCTAAAATTGCACACTGTGCTTCACATTGTGCTTTTCATTGACTTCAGTCAGGTAATTTATATCCTGCATGGATGCAAATTCAAAAATGGACATGCAGATAAGGAGTCTCCTTTTCTAAAATGGACTGGGTCTTAATGAAGTTCTCTCTTTTTTGCCTGTTTTTGGAAATTTCACCATCAGAATTACTTGCCTTTTTAAAATCAATGATCTGTTAATTATTTTTCTTTTTTGTCGTTCTTAGCCTTGTCGGTATCCATGTAGAAAAAAAGAGATACCATTTCTACATATTACTGAGCTCTTACATTTTTCAGGTAACAGTAAGACAAGACCTACATGGAAGGACTCATGCTTAGACAATATTTACTTTCAGCTAAAAGGTCAAAATGTCTCAGAAATGTAACAGTCCTGGAGCAATTAGATTCTAAGACCACATACCCAATCAAGTTCCTTTTGTATTTTCCTGGAAAAAAAACCAAACACTGTTCCTATCCTTTCTATAAAATATGCATATCCAAGTAATTTCACTCATTTAGCTTGCATTTGTCTTACAATTTGGTGTTTAGATTTAGAACCTAAATTCTCAATCTTTTTGGTAAGAATATGCTATTGACTTGACACTGATCTCTCACTGTTTATGTTACTATTTATCCATAAATTGTTGTTAAACATACTGTCTTCCCAGACTGTGCAATTTTTCAAAGAACTAAAAGATACTAATTGTTTGCTATTAGAGTGATAACATTTGTGTTCCACAGAAACCAGTGCAGGATGGATTTTTTTTTCCAGTTTTGATCATATGCCTTGATTTTCTCCATGTTACTGTACCTTTAACTGTCACTTTAGATTTGGAAGTAACAGTGCCAGCTGCATTTGAAGCTTTGCATACATATTCTCCTGAATCAGACTTGGTAACTGCAGCAAGTTCCAGAAGAGCTATTCCATTAGCAAAGCTGAAGTTGCATTTGTCCGAAGCTCTTATTTCTCTCCCTGCTTTCAGCCACTGAATCCGGATTGGCTGTGATCCTTGGACGTGGCAGCTGAGTTGTAGGGTATCACCCTCCTCTGCTGCTGCTGGCTGAAGAGGCTGGTCAAAGACTGGAGGCTTTTTAGGTTCTGGAATATGAAAATGCTTGAGTGAACACTCAAGATAGGAAAGTAGGATTAAGAATGTAAGAGAAAAAGATCTATATGTGATTCATAAGAAGACAATGGCAAAGAATGAAGGAGGATAAACAGAAGTCTGAGAATGTCAATTACAGTTTTAGATAATTGAATTAATATCAAGAGAGCATATTTTCTACGCAAATAAATAACTTCCTTTAAAGAAACAAATAATCTCCTGCAAGAGTATTATGATGAAGTGCCACACTGCCCCATCACATTGTCAAGGCTGCTGAAGCTTAGATGTAATTACACAGAAAAGCTGTTATTCCATTAAAATAGAATGATTAAAAATTCCACAGAAATGTCAAATAAAGATTTCAGTGTTCACTTTAGACCACTCATAGCAAATAGTGAAAAAGTAAAGAAATTCCTCCCTGAATAATATAGTTTTATCTTAATCACAAATTAAAAGAATTAATTGATTTTGTGGTTTAACTCAGTTTTTTCTTTTCCATCTCAGAACACGTTATTGCTGTTAAGGTAAGTAAAACCAGCTCATAAGAAAGAAGCTGTATATTTGCAGCTAACATAAAACAAAGAAGCAAAGAAAAACAAGACTTAACTAACCTCTGATAACTACGGAAGATGTACACAACACGCTTCCTGCTTCATTGGACACTTTACAGACATATAAACCAGCATCCGATTGTTCTGCGCTCTTTATGTGCAAAAGTAATGTATTGTTTTTGAAAGATATTTCACAATGAGGGCTTGAATGAACTTCTTGATTATTTTTATACCAAGCAACAGTCAAAGGCTGTGAGCCAGAAACACGGCCCTCAATTTTAAGTTCATTCCCTTCTGTTTCTTCTATTGCTTCAGACAGTTTCTTAGTAAAAGTAGGTGGAGATTTTCGTTCTGCAAAAGAAAGAACATGTTGTTTAAATTCTATGAATCAAACCTGAAATGAAAAATTCTAAAGAAAATGTTTCAAAAAATGTTTCATGTTTTCTCTCATTTAAATAGGATTTTTTAAAAAGTAAAAGTATACCAAGATAAACAACAGGTGTCTTGCTCTTACAGCCATTGTCACAGTTGATTTTCATATTTGAAAAAAATCCTCTCACATTGATTTAAGTCAAATGTCATTTAAAAAAAAAAAAACTTTTGTTGAGTTCTCAAGGAAGAAATAGACCAAAGCCTATGAAGAAAGTAGGCTGAAGAAAACACTCTTTCATTTCTCCTCCCATTGCTCCTCATGACCCTACCTAATTCCCTTAAGAGACCCATGGGTATCTACACATGGGTACTTTCAAGATATATCACAAAAGTTTTTCCCAAATTTATCCTCTAGCAATAAGGCCAACTTCTTTTATAACTAAAGGAATAAAAATGCATGATGTTTTATCTATTCAGTACCTTTAACAGTCAGTTGAGCTGTGCAAGAGTCCTTTCCAACTTCATTACTAGCATAGCATGTATACTTTCCAGAGTCTCCCTTGTCAACTCTCAAAATGGTCAAGTGGGCTGTGTTATCTACATAACTGATCTGATAGTTTCTTCCTGTTCTAATCTCTTGGTTATCTTTTGCCCAAGTGACTCTAATAGGCTGTGTTCCAGAAATATGACACTCAAAGTCAGCACTTTCTCCAATAATGCCATCCACAGGTGTAATTGGGATGTCAAAGAATGGAGGAGTCTTCCCCTCTGAAGTATAAAAGAAAGAAAAAAAGCATCACTTTTAAATCTCAATTTGCTTTAAACCTCTGTGAAAAAAATATTATTTGTACAATACTGAATCCATATATAAAGCAAAAGGGAGTTTTAAGATATTTCCGTTAATTGTTTCAGAGTCCACCAACCTGTAAGGACAAGCCTGCCACTAGAAGAAGCAGTCCCAATCTCATTGGTAGCTGTGCAGGTATATTGCCCAATAAGACTCCTATCTGTCTTCAAAATCTGGAGAGTTGCTATGTTATCTATGAAGGATGTGTGAACATTGTAGTCCTCTTTTACACGTACACCATCTTTAAACCAAGATATTTCAATAGGTTCTGAACCAGCAATGCCGCAATCAAATGTAACTGGTAAGCCAACAGTTTCATGAACATCTCTTAATTTCCGTGTAAAAGAAGGAGGAAGTTTACGGTCTGTAAGAAAACAGGTATTGTACAATAAGTTCTTTCAGAAGACATGCACCTATTGCTCTACTGACCAATAATCACTGCCTAATACACTGTAGAGTACACTGGATTTTTGCCAATAACTTCTAATTAAAAATGTTATTCAGCATCTCATTTAATTGGAACCTGATGTGAAAAGAGCACTGTGAATACGGTTGCAGGAAAATATGTAAGCATTCTGCCCTTAGTTACACCCCGTGAGCCTGTTTAACCCTCAGGACTGCTAATGGCAGAAACAATCAAAGCAATAACCTCCATAGGAAAGGAAGATGCAGCAGCCTGTATCCCTGCCAAAGAGCTGTGGTCAGTAAGAGACACATTTTTATTAGCTTTACCGGTAGGCCTTTGTTAATAGAAGACAGTACCACAGGAAATCTTACACATCAAGAAAGAGTCAAGCATTTAACAAGGAAAAGGTAATCTTTGTTGTGGGAAAATAACAGAAGATTGGCAAGGAGGATAATTAACATGCTTAAGTGACTTGCAGCTAAGGTCTCAAAAACCACAAAAGAGCATACTAATTGTTGTTTAGTTTTGTGTGCTTGATAAGTAGAACATCTGTGTTTAGATAACCCAGGCCTATGATAGACTCAGAGGCACCTTATCAAACATGCTTGACATTCTTGCCCTGCTGCAGGAAAGATCAAAGCCCAGCTGAAAACTACACCTGAAAAAAATCCCTGCTATACAGTCAAAAGCAGCAAGTTCAAATCTTTGCATTGCAGCCATGAATTTATGGTTTTTCCTGCAGCCTGCCTTTGTCAGCTCATGTTTGTTTTTTGAAATAGCAAAGCATACTTAAGAAAAACAGGCCATTTTCCTTTTTTTTTTAATAAATTAAATATTCACCTTGAACTGTCAGCAAAGACGATGAAGCAGCCTCTCCAACAGTGTTTTCTACCTTGCAGATGTATTCCCCACTGTCACTACTGTCTACCTGGCTGAACACCAGAGTGGCAACTTGGTTCTTAAAGTGCATTTTCACAGTAGCTGTTCCTCTCAGCTTTGTATCACCTTTGTACCACGATACAATCATTTCTGGTGTTCCAGCAACCTGGCACTGTAAGGATGCAGAATCCCCGACAGACACCTGCACTGGCTCCAAGGGTGTAATGAAGTAAGGTGGTTCTGAAGAACAAACATGCATCGTTAGCATTAAAAGATATTGCACAATGACCATTCATTAGTAGTTCAAATAACACTTGATGAAGTGACGGTGGCTTGACGCACCTAGTATTGTGATTGCACCGTGACAGTTATCTTGTCCAGAATCATTTTCAATATGACAAGAATATTGCCCCTGATCTTCTAGTTTGCTGTTAGGGATTTCCAGTATGGCAGATGTTTCTGTGGTAGTGATGCTACACTTCTCAGAGTGCATTAATTTTACTCCGTTTTTCTTCCATGTGACTGAAATTGGGGGAGTACCCGTATATGTGCATTCCAAGATTAAATTTTTCCCTTTCTCTATACTTAAATTGTTCACCTTCTTCACAAATTTGGCTGGTTCTATAATGAACAATGGGAAGAAAACAAATTAAATAAAGCCAAGAGATAATTTTTAGATGCATAAGAAGCATAAGAAACAGTAGTCCAGACAAACCTTTGACAAAAAGATGTGTTGTGCAAGAAATCTTCCCTGCCTCATTAGAGACCTGGCAGGTGTAGTCTCCACTCTGATGCGGATGTACATCAAACAGCTCCAGTTCTGCAATTGAATCTTGCAAGGTGATACTGCACCTGTCTCCTGGTACTAGCTCAACACTACCTCTAAACCATTTAACTTCCAATGGAGAGGAGCCTTTTATGATGCTAGTAAAGGTTATGTTTGCTCCAGATAAAACATTCAGTGGTTCAGGTTTCTTCACAAAAGATGGTGGTTCTGAGTATGCAAATAAAACAGATAAAGAAGAAGTACATTTGAGCTTCTGATGAAGAGCATAGTAATCAGAAATATGTAGCAAAACAAAGAATGAAATATTTTGGAAAATGCATTTGTGCCCTCTGACTCCAGTTTCTTTTTGACACTGACCTCTAACACTCAAAAATGCACTGCATTCATCAGATCCAGCTACGTTATTAGCTTTGCACAAGTAAGTTCCCATATCAGATTCCTGAAGTCCATTCACTTTCAGAGAACAGGTATTGTCTGTAAGGGTAGCCTGATACTTGTCGCCACTGGTAATCTCCTGTCCATCATGAAACCAGGAGACGAGAATAGGTGGTGACCCATAAACTTTGCACTCCAGTACAGTAGAAGAACCAAGCTGACCATATGTTTCTTTCAGTTTTCTTGTGAAAGAAGGAGGTATAATACGATCTGCATTTGTTGGGGAAAAAAAAAAAAAAAAAAGTAATAAAAATTTCCATACAGGAGCTTAAAATGCAGAAAGTTCCCTATGTATAACAAAATTGGTTAACTTTCTTTTGATATATCTGCCTTAGCAATCTGCTCCTACACGTCTAAGTCACTGAAAAATAGATATATGATGGTTAAGGATATGCTGAAGCTTTCAATCATGCTTTTACTTTTGCAGTTCTTTTTCATAACCAGCAATATTGCACCAGAAGACATTGATTAAAGCTGAAGAAATCAAGCCCTTTCAACAACTCCTGCTGCTTAGACGTTAGGTAGGCATCTATTCTTAACGCCTGTCAAAGTGTCATGCCAGATGCTTCTAAGATTATATAAGCAGTAAGTCTCTCAGGCTGCCAGTCATGGAAACAGTTTGCTCTCTGGAGGCTTTGTTAAAGGAACTATAGGATCAGATGTGGCTCAAAAAGAGTAGTCAACTAACCTGAAACGGTCACTGAAGCTGTGCAGCTGCTCTTACCAACAGTGTTTTTCACCTCAAAAGTATATTCTCCACTATCTTCTAGTCCTGCATTGAGGATCTTAAGCCCAGATACTTTGTTGAAGAAACTGATTTTATATTTATGATCAGTGGACAGTTCATTCCCATCCTTAAACCACCTAGCAGTAAGTTCTGGTGTGCCGTCTACTGTGCATTCCAGAGTACAAGAGTCTCCAGCTGTAACTTTGATTGGGCCTGGCTTCTCTACAATGACTGCAGGTTCTGCAATGAGATTCAAGTCATAACATTTTAAAAATCAGCAGTGCAATAGTTACTAGTATCATAAAATTTGAAATTTTAAAGCATCTTAAAACACATAGTGTTCTTTAGCCCATGCTACCAACCTAGCACTGTCAGTGTGGCAAAGCATTCCTGAACTCCAGCATCATTTTTTATCTGACAAATGTATTTTCCAGCATTGGCTGGTTCTGCATATCCAATCCTCATAGTTGCAATGTTTTCTGAATAGGAGGTTGAAAGATTATCACTTTCTCTAATGATTTCCCCTTTGTCCTTTAACCACAGAACAGAAATGGGCTGTGATCCTTCTACCACAGCTTGCAGTTCAATTGACTCCCCGACGACAACGGTGAGATCACTCAGCTTCTTCACAAAGGTTGGTGGTGCTATTTAAGAGAAGATATTTAACAGTAAAAAAGCATGCCAGGAGCAGAAAAGTAGGAGGAGAATGACAGGAACAAAGAAATGCCAAGAAGATGCCAATCTTTATACAAACCTCTTAGCGTTACAGAGCCGATACAGGAGTCACTTCCCACATCATTTACAGCTTTACAGTGATATTCACCAACATCTGCAGTATCTACATTGAGAATGTGAATACTAGCTAGGTAGTTCTCGGACATGACCTTGTACTTCTTGCTGCTCCGAATTTCTCGTTTGTCTTTATACCACGAAATCTGGAATGGAGGAGTACCCTGAAGCTCACATTCCAGGTGAATATCAGACCCTTTCAAGGTCTGGACTGGATGGGGCTTCTTGGTAAAAATGGGGGGTGCTGAAAAAAAAAAGAGGGTTAAAGTTTGTGTTATTGGAGCAAAGGAGATTAAAGAGGACAGACTATTCAAATAGCAGTTCTGATGTTGAACAGCAAAGACAAACCATAAATAAGAAAGATCTTCCCAACATAACAAACAGGCAAGAGATTTGCCATCTATTCAGAAGGGGTTTTGGCCTCTCTGACTAAAGAAAGCAGGATTTAACAGCTTTTCTACAAAGAAAGACTCATACAAGTAGAAAGATAAGGAAAGAACTGGGATTCTGACCTTTCACTTTCAGTGAGGTACTGGTGCTTGCACTACCCGCCGGATTCTGAGCTTCACAAGCGTAGTCACCACTGTCTTCAACAGTGAGATTGTGCATTTCAATGACTGCCACTGAATCCACAAAGGACATTCTGTATTTTTCACTGGGATGGATCTCAGTTTCACCTTTATACCAGGTGACTTTGATTTCTGGAGACCCACCTATTTTGCATTCATACTTAGTGGAATCATGCTGTTTCACAAGTCTTGAGGAGTCTAGTTTCTTAATAAACCTTGGTGGTTCTGGAAAGCCAAACAGGAGAGATAATGTTTTAAACTGCACTGTTTTTTGAATAAGCAGGGAAATATGTAACAGAAAATGTAAACCTTGGGGACATTCTAATTTTCTAATTGCTATGAACTTTCTTTTAGATGACTTCAAGCTAGCCCAAAATCTAGGTTAGGAAGAAAATAAGTTGTCTATCTGCATTTCAGTTAGTTTCTCCTTACTTTATTGCCCACTCTACTTCACCTTCTCTGTAATCAGTAAAGATCAACTGAAGTGGTTTTAAGTAATATACTCTTGCAATACATGAGTAATCAAAGTGCCTAATGCAAATAAAAGAATCCAAACTGTTCATCCAAGAAATATTGTTACAAGTATTAATGCTGAGCATTATAGAAACTGCTTTATACCTTAACATGTCATTAAGAATTTATATAGTAAAGAAATGTATTTGCAGTATAACCCTTCATGCATTTATTGAAAAGCCAAACATAAAGGTGCATATCAGGAACAAAAGTCAAGGAGCTTAGGCGGCAAATGAAAGAGGTTCAAAATAGTCATGCTGGAAAGAATTATGAGATGGATGGTATTACAGAAATTGGTGTCTAAGCTCCTGTGACTGAAAAGTAAGCCAGATGGTTACATTTTGTTCTGTAAGGAGAGAAGGGAGTGCAGGTTTGACACTTTTAATCAAAAATACCATAAGGATGACTCAGAATCACAAGACTGAATGCTCATAGATCAAAGATATCACTAGAAAAAACACAACAAACAAATCTCTCTGCAAAACAGGATGAAGTGCCTCTGTACATGTCTGTAAAGTGTAGGAAGAATATCTATTTTATTGTGGGTGACTTCAATCTGTGGGACATTTGCAGAAGGTCCTATGTTGTTAGTAACAAAACTTCCTTCAAGTTTCTACAAATAGAAATGATGGCTAGTTAACACGAGGGTATAATTTAAGCAGTGTATTTTACACTTGTTCTTTTATAAAATCAATAAGAATAAGATATCCGGAACAGCTATAAAAAGTCCAGTATTCCTGCCTACATAGAGGAAATTACATTACTGTAAAAATGTCGCTTGTGCCAAGACAGTTAGATGCAGTTATAAATTTAGATCATTGAAATGTATAAGAAACACACACAATGTGAAGAAGCAGAGTGTTAGTGGAATTGATATTTGCCACCAAGTCTGCCCTCAGATCCTCTAATTTTGCTGTCTAGAACAGCAGTTTTCAATGTTTTCAGTCTGTGAGAGTAAAACTGTTTGCAGGAGCTGCACACTCAGTAAAAACTCATTTGAGTCTTATAAGTGAATTAAGTTTCTCTCAGTTACCTTTTCTTTCCCTGGACAACTTAGTGAATGTCACTGCTGAAGAAAGACTTTAAGGAAGACAAATTTTGCTGGCCAACAGGGCCATTCGTAAAGTCAAAACAGAGTACTATGTCAGCATTAACATTTCAATGGACAAATCCCTTTTATAAGACAAATCATGCACTATAGCAGAACAGAAGAAAGATGAATAAGCATTTAAGGATTGCAATCACATTTAAACTAAATAAGATATCTCAGTGTAGCCTCTTGTAAAGGTTGTTAGTTTTACACGTCTGTATTCAGGGCTTTGTTGTCCAGGTGTCTGTCTTGCAAAGGAAAACCTCATGAACACTAAAGCTCACAGCAATACCTTGTACAGCCAGCTGAGCTGCACATGTGTCCTTTCCAACACTGTTGCTGGCAGTACATGTGTAGAGTCCAGCATCCCCTTTTCCAACTTTTAGAACTGTCAAGCTGGCTGTGTTCTCCACCAGTGTCATCTTGTAGTTGCCACCTGGGCGGATCTCTCTGTTGTCTCTGGTCCAAGTAATCCTCAGAGGAGAAGAGCCAGTCACATGGCACTTAAAGGTTGCACTTTCCCCTAGCGCCACATCAATTGATACTGGCTTGATGTCAAAGACGGGAGGTTGTAGTTGTTCTGCAAAGAAGAAAGCATGGTAGAGCTCACCACCAAGCCGTCCTCACCACATATCTCACCATGCCAGGCCTGTGCTCCCAGGCCACCATACAGTGAGTGGACTGGAAAAAATGGCGAAAAAATAAGAGTAAAGACATATGAAAGATCTTTGTTTCAGCATGAGTTACAAACCTGTAAGGAGAAGTTTGGCGCTGGAAGATGCAGTTCCCAGAGCATTTTGGGCTGAGCAAGTATATTGGCCACAGTAAGCCATACTAGTTTGCAAGATCTGGAGAGTCGCAACATTATTTAAGAAGGCTGACTGCATGTTATCACTGTCGCTTAAGAGAGCTCCATCCTTGTACCAAGACACCTGGATAGGCTCTGAGCCATTTATGCGGCAATCAAATGTCACTGGGGCACCAACCGCCTCCTGAATATCTTTCAGTTTTCTGGCGAATGTAGGGGGAAGTTGACGTTCTGCAAAACAATAATAATCATCGCTATAAGTAGGAAGCCATTCTGCCAATCTAGAATTAATTAACTCTGAAATTAATAAGAGCTCCTTCCTGTAGGTAACAATGAGTTCCTACAATCTACCCCGGGAAAGAACGGTCCTTAGCCCATCACCTTTAACAACAAGCAAAGCTGTGGAGGTGGCAAATCCAACACTATTTTCTGCTTTGCAGATATATTCTCCAATGTCACTGTCCTCCACGGTGGAGAATGCCAGCGTTGCCACATTGTTCTTGAAGTGCATTTTGTAAGCCTGTGTTGATCTGAGCTTGGTGTCATCTTTGTACCAGGACACTTTGATTTCTGGAGAACCACCAATCTGGCATTTTAAGAAAAAGGGCTCGCCAACCTTCACTTCCACACGGTCCAGGTGTGTGACAAAATAGGGTGGTTCTAGGGAAGGAGAAAGCATGGTGAGCAGAGGTAGAGCATCACTGGGGTGCCTTAGGGGGACCAGGGATGATGAGTACCTAAGATGGATACAAGGCTGTGGCAAACATCTCCACCTGCCTCATTTGCCACCTCACAGGTATATTCGCCTTCATCGCTCTTGGTGCTGTTGAAGATTTCAAGAATGCCAGATTTGTCAGTAGTTGTAACACTGCAGCGTGGAGATTGAGCAATGGGCATGCCATTTCTTTTCCAGGTGACAGAGATGGGAGGGGTGCCTACGTAGCTGCTTTCTAGCACAATGGACTTCCCCTGCTCCACACTGAAATCACTTAATTTCTTCACAAAGACTGCAGGCTCTGTGGGGAGGCATAGATCAACAGTGAGCAGGACAAATGTGGCAGCGCTGCAGGCAGAGCATGAAGGGAGATACCTGTGTGTACACACACACACTCACAAACACACCTTTCACAAAGAGTTGGGTTGTACATGAGGCACTGCCAGCATCATTTGTGACCACGCAGGCATAGTCCCCACTGTGGTCTGGCTCCACATTGTACAGCTGCAGCTGTGTCACAGACTCATCCAGAGAGATGGAGCAGTTGCTGTCTGGCACCAGCTCCCTGATGCCTCGGAACCAGGTCACTTTGAAGGGAGTACTGCCCTTGATGTAGCTGGTAAGTGTTACACTTGATCCAGGCAAAACTTCCTGGGCATCAGGTGTCTTCACAAAAGAAGGTGGTTCTAAGAGTCATGCAAATAAGTGAAGAGGGAGAAAGTTGTTAACAAGAGAGTCTCTTTTGGGGGAGGAAGACTGGAGCAGGTTTGAGACAAAAAAAAAGAGACATAGAGGGAGAAAATGGGAAAATAAAATTAAAAAGAAACCATGGGAAACAAGAAGAAAGGAAGAGAAGAGGGAAGAAGAATTTTGTTGAAGAGGCTGTACTATCCTTCCACTGACCTTGTACAGTCAAGAAGGCACTGCATTCATCAGATCCAGCCACATTGGCTGCCACACAGGTATATGGCCCTGTATCTGTGACATCCAGGGCATTCAGCTTCAAAGCACAAACATTATCCAAGAATGAGATTTCATATTTTTCTCCACTAACAATCTCACTTCCATCCTGAAACCAGGCCACAGATATGGGGGATGTGCCAGACACTTTGCACTCCAGAAGCACTGAGGATCCCAGCACCCCATTTATTTCCTTTAGTTTTCTTGAGAATGATGGAGGAACAAGACGATCTAAGTAAGACAGGGCAGAAGAATAGGAAGAAAATTATTGGGGATTTTTCAGGGGAAAGGATAGGGGCAAACAGAAAACTTTCTTTATAGACAAGTGTAAACAACAAAGACATAGAGCTGACCTGAAACATCAACTGAAGAAGTGCAGCTGCTGTCCCCGACTTCATTGTGCACCTCAAAAGTATACAAGCCCCTGTCTCCCCTGTCTGCAGAGAAGACTTTCAAAGTGGATATATTGTTGAAAAAAGTAATTTGGTATTTGCGATCGCTCTTTAGTTCTCTGCCATCTTTGTACCACTTGGTGATAAGTTGAGGTGTTCCTCCTACTTTGCACTCCAAGGTAAAAGGATTGCCAGCCATTACTGTGATTGGCTCAGTCTTCTCTAGGATGACTGCTGGTTCTGAAATAGGAAGGGAAAGGTCAGTGCATCACCAGGAAGTCTACCCACAAACCAGTGAGCACAGGATATAAGAAGAAAACACTGGTAGAGGCAATTGTACAAGATGTAAGATACAGTACCTGTGAAGCAGTCTATACCCACCTAGAACCTGTAAAAAGGCAGAGCACTCCCTCATGCCAGCATCATTTTTGATCTGGCAGATGTACTTCCCAACATCAGCTCCCTCTGCACTGGCAATCTCAAGAGTTGCAATATTGTCCATAAACCACATCTGGACATTTTCACTCTCCCTGATAACTTCACCCTTGTCCTTGAGCCAGACAACAGAAATTGGTGGGGATCCTTCCACCACCGCCTGCAGGGCTGTTGGCTCCCCAATGAAGATTGCAGTGTCACTCAGCTTCTTGGCGAAGCGTGGTGGTTCTGGTGGCAAAAACAAGGAGGCAGAGTAGAGTTAACCATGCGTGTTTGCTTGGAAGAGGGTCAGCCGGGAGATCAAGAAAAGAGGGCAGTGATGCTGTTGATCCTCTAGCATACAAACCTTTAAATTTCACTGGGCAGGTGCAAGTGTCGCTTCCCACCTCATTCATAGCTTTGCACTGATATTCTCCAGTATCTTGAGATTCCAGATTGAGAATATGAAGACTGGCAATGGAGTGCTTTGTTGTCACCTTGAACTTCTTGCTGCTCCTGACCTGCCTCCGGTCCTTGAACCAAGCCACCTCAAAGGGTGGAGTCCCTGCTATCTCACACTGGAGGAGAACGTCTGAGCCTTTAAGTGTGTCCACGGGGCTTGGCACCTTGCTAAAAACGGGTGGTTCTATAAAAAAAGAATCACATCATAATGTGTGAGCCTACTTCCCTGGGTGGGTTTTTTGATAGTAGCAGGAGGCAACATAATCAGGAAGGGGGCCTACACTTATTCTTTAAACCCATATTTAGCTTCCAAATATGTGGCCTCACCTCTAAAAAAAGCTGAGCCTCCGGAATCTCCCAGCAAGCCATCCCAGCATGCAGAGTCCCAAGGGCAGAAAATGTGACACTTCTGCACCTGTTTGGAATCATTGCTCAGTGCCCTTCCCCAAAACCTGCTCTTTCCTCTCTCCAGGACCACATTCCAGCTTTCCCCACCTCTTTCCAGTCATGAAAGCTACCATCAGTGACTCTCAGTAACACAACCTCCCCTTCCGTCTTAAATTTCATTCCTGCCAGGCTCACTGTGTATAAAGTGGAGGCAGAGAGATGGCTTCAAAGTATGCCCAGATCCTTCACCATGGCTGGTGTTCCATTTAGTTCATGCTTTCCTTGTGACCTGACAAGCTTGCCTTATTCAACTTGCTGTCAATTTAGATGGGGAGACAAGGGAATGGTGGCACAGTGCTGAACACCGCTCACATATGGCTGGTCTACGCTGCTTAAACACAGCAGCATTGGAATGTGAGAGTGGCTGGAGAGACACTGCCCTGGCAGCCATCGACTGTCATAGCAGCAGGTCCCTGTCCAGGGTAATGTGCAGCTGGGAGTGGACTCAGAGCCAGGGATTCTGGTGACGTGTGGAGCCATGCTGCTAACCTTTCACTGTGATTGAAGTGCTGCAGCTGGCTGTGCCAGCAGAGTTGTGGGCTTCGCATATGTAATCACCAGCATCTTCAACATTGGCATCCAAGATTGTTAGCATCGCCACAGAGTCTACAAAGGACATGAGGAGCCTTTTGTTTGCCTGAAGTGCCTGATCATTTTTGTACCACATGGTTCTGATCTCTGGTGTGCCGCTGATTTTACATTCAAGTTGAACTGTGTCCCCCTGCTTCACGAACCGCAAAACTTCAGGCTTCTTGATGAACTTGGGAGGTTCTGCAGAATAGAATAAGTATGTAGAGAATGACAGTATATCTGTTTGTCATGTGAAACCTACAGTGCTGAGCAAGAGTTATGGAGAGCACAAGAGTATGGAGCAAAACAAAGTAGGCTTGCTACAGCAGTTGTTTTTATCCCCAACCAGGGTTTCCTCTCAAGGATAGATGCAAGAAGAAGAAAAGAAGGCAAAGACAACAACTAAAACTATGTTAAGCCAACTCTGGAGCCTGCTGCCTCAGACAGCTGGAGCTGCAAGAAGACACAAAGGACAGTTGCTCCACCCAAGGGAAATTTTGCTGTTACCTTTGAGGGGAGAAAATATCCCCAGGCCAACATGAAAGATTTGACAAGCCCTTCACCCCCAGGAGCAGAAGAAACACGGTAGGGATAGTTTCATTTGCTTATATATCTTTAAAGCATAGTCTTACATGAAGAAATTGTGACTTATAGTCTAGATTAAATCAGTAACTCAGAAGTCCAATTGAAATCTTTAGCAAGTTTGAAAAAGTCACGATGTTGACCTATAAATGCAAGGTAGTTTTATTTACCATATCACCCTCTTCCATATAGTAACTGCTATGTGTAAATACCACTGTGACTGTAATTTAAGCACTAATGACAAAGCAAAAAACAAAGTGAGTGCAACTCTCCATACAAACAGCTTCACAAGGAGACCTTTTCCCTTAGGGATTTTTGCAGGCACACAAGTGCACTGTCATGCAGTATGATAGGAAAAGGTCACCACATAGTATATATCTGCTTTCTGGAAAGCTACTTTCTTTATATTTCCAAACTGAAAAGTGTGGAAGATGAGGTTCAGTAACAAAGAGGTCTCTTTACTCAAGAAAAAGAAAACGCACAAACGAAGATGACTTAATCTTAATACCTTTGACACTGAGTTGGGCTGAGCAAAAGTCTTTCCCAGCTTCATTACTAGCTTGGCAAGTATATTGACCAGAGTCTCCTTTACCCACTCTAAGCACTCGAAGGTGTGCTGTGTTGGCTACAAATGTAATATTGAAGTTTCCTCCAGTTCGGATCTCCCGACCATCCTTAGACCAGGTGATGTGCATTGGCTGGGCTCCGGTAACATGACATTCAAAGTCAGCGCTTTCTCCAAAAGGCACATCAATAGATTCTGGTTTGGTGTCAAAGACAGGTGCTTGCTTGGGTTCTAGAAACACAAGAAAACCCTGTAATACTCATACCTCATGAAACAGGTAATTCAACAGACAAATACCATTGCATGCATGAAATGGGAAAGAGGAGCCTGTGATCCAGGCAAAAGTTTTCTAAGCCAACACACCTGCTACTGTGAGCCTAGCACTTGAGGTGGCAGTGCCTACAGCATTGGTGGCTGTGCAGGAGTACTGCCCGGTATGATTCATCTCAGTTCGCACCAGTTGCAGCACTGCAATGTTATCTACAAAGGATGTGTGCATATTGTGGTCATCACTTAGCAGCACACCATCTTTATGCCAAGTCACGGTAATGGGTTCTGAACCATTGAGCCGACACATAAATTTAAGAGGCAAACCGACAGGGTGCTCGATGTCCTTTAATTTTCTTGCAAAGGAAGGTGGTCGTTTGCGCTCTAGAAGAAAGCAAGTAAAGGATAAATATGGCCCAGGAAGCAATTTTTTATAGTTTTGCAAGGGAAAAAGAATTTGAAGGAAGCTAATGTAAAATCATCACCTTGAACTGTTAAAAGAGCCTTTGTAGATGCAGTTCCTACACTGTTTTCTGCCTTGCAGATATATTCTCCACTGTCATTGCTAACCACTTTGTTGAAAATAAGTGTAGCAACATTGTCTTTAAAGAACACTTTGTACTCAGGAGTAGACCTGAGTTTTGTATCACCTTTGTACCAAGACACAGTGATTTCTGGTGTTCCAGCAAGGCGGCATTGCAATGTTGTATAATCCCCAACTGACACTTCAAGAGATTCTAAGTGGGTTACAAAATAAGGAGGTTCTGGAAAAAAAAAGAGAAGCAATTAGATAGGCTTATTATAGTTCCAGGCCTTGGAAAGCACATGCTTAAAAGAACAGGCAAGAAAAAGAAGCAAAAGAAGCACACACCTAGGGTAGAGACTACAGCCTCACAAACATCTCTTCCTGCCTCATTTTCAACATGGCAAGTGTATTCTCCTGCATCATCTTTGGTGCTGTCAAGTATTTCCAGGATGCAGGATTTCTCTGTGGTGGTGATGCTACACTTCTGAGATTGAGTGATGGTGCGGCCATTCTTCTTCCATGTCACAGAGATGGGCAGGCTGCCTGTGTAAGCGCCCTCCAGGATGATGGGCTTGCCAGGCTCCACACATTGATCACTCAGTTTCTTCACAAAGACAGCTGGCTCTAATAAAGGGTAAGAAGTCACAAATGTTGAGCACAAAAGGATAACTGTAGGGAAGGAGACTATTTTAAGGTAAATAGAGAGACGTAACCTTTACAAACCTTTTACTGTGAGGCGTGTTGTACAGTTTGCCCTGCCAGCATCATTAGTCACTAAACAAGTGTACTCTCCACTTTGGAGAGGAGTTACATCAAATAACTCAAGCTCCACAACAGAGTCCTCCAAGTAGATATTGCATTTGTCCCCTGGTACAAGCTCATTGGCCCCTCTAAACCAGTTCACCTTAAAAGGAGGGGTCCCTCTGATACCACATGTAAAAGTGATGCTTGTGCCTGGCAAGACATCCAGAGGCTCTGGTGTTCTCTCAAAAGAAGGTGGTTCTAAACACACAAGAGAGAAAGAGGGATAAGACAGGTTGCTAGAAAGAGGGATAAGACAGGTTGCTACAGCATAACCATGACATTTTCGCGTGCCTGCTGAAGATAATGAACAAAATCTTTATTTTCCTGTCAATAATTTTCCCTGAGTATATTTACAAAAGACCATAGGCAATTTCAAGAGAGAAAGATAAAATAATAACTCAGAGGGCTTCCTGGCCATCATATACTGACCTTGTACGGTCAATACAGCACTGCATTCATCTGAACCAGCTATGTTGGTAGCTTTGCAGGTGTAAGTTCCAGTATCTGAATTGCTCAGTGAATTCACTTCTAAAATACATAGATTATCTGAAAAGGAGATTTGATGTTTGTCCCCATTGTCTAACTTAAATCCATTATGGAACCACGTAACAGAAATAGGAGGTGAACCCGACACTTTGCATTCCAGCAGTGCTGAGGAACCCAGGACACAAGGGGTTTCCTTTAGTTTTCTTGTGAAAGAAGGAGGAATGATTCGATCTGCATAAGAAAACATAATAAATCCACGGTTAGAGAGAAAAGGAGGGAAAGAACTGAAGAAATTAAAGAGAACATGACCAAATGAAAGATTTTGTAAAAGATAGAAGACAAACTACCCAACCAACCTAAAACATCAACCGATGCCGTGCAACTGCTTTTCCCCACGTCGTTCTGCACTGCAAAAGTGTACAATCCACCATCTTCCTTTTCTGCATCCATAATTTTAAGTGTAGATACTTTATTGAGGAAAGTAATTCTGTATTTTTGGCTGTTGGTCAACTCTTTGCCATCCTTGAACCACCCAATGGAAAGCTCTGGTGTGCCTGCCACTTTGCACTCCAAAGTACAGGCATCTCCTATAGTAACTCTCATTGGCTCTGCTTTCTCTACAATGATTGCAGGCTCTGGAAGGAGAGATGGGTAATATGTATTGTGAAAACAGGATTTAATTAGTATAAGTATTATAACACTATAAGATGGGACTTACACTTTTAATACTAAGGATATTTCCATTTCTTGGGCTGGGGAATTTTTCCAGCTCTGCTTTTTCCACCCTTTATTCTACCCGAAACTGAAGATTTCAGACACTCTCCAAAATGAAGTAAAAATATTTGTAAACTCCTAGGAGAGAAATGCACCTCTCTGTCTCTCTCCAAGCAGGCATGAGCAGAAGTCATGACTTAGAAATCCAGTCAACTGGATCCCATCACAGTGTACAGGCCTGTGGTTCCTTTTACCCCTGTCCCTGGACCACTGGAAATAAGGGACCTGACTGCTGCTTGTTGGGGACATAAGGATTCTCTGTTTTGATTATTTTGAACTCAGGGGCATAAGAAAAGCATGTAGCTGGTTCTAAATAGCTAAGTTCCTAACTTTAAAAAAAATCTTTTATGAACATGTGCTTTTTACCAACCTAAAATAGTTAAGGTAGCCATGCACTCGCGACTCCCAGCATCATTTCTGATCTGACAGATGTATTTTCCAGCACTGCTTGTCTCTGTGTGCACAAGTTGTAAAGTTGCAATATTTTCCATAAATGTGATCTTCGTGCTTTCACTTTCTCTAATGATTTCCTCTTTGTCTTTAAGCCACTGCACAGAAATTGGCTGGGAGCCCTCCACTCTTGCTTGTAACTCTACTGGTTCACCAACCACAACAGTCATGCTGTTTATTTTAGTCAAAAATTTTGGTGGTTCTGAAGAAGAAATATGTAGTTATAGTAAATAGTCACAGTGTCTACATAAAGGAGAGCAATGCAGTGTCATTGGGAACACTGCAGAAGGCATATGTGCCAATACTTTACCTTTCAGTTTCACAGTGCAAAAACAAGTGTCACTTCCTACGTCGTTCTGTGCTTTGCACTGATATTCACCAACATCTGCAGCTTCAACATTAAGAATGCGAATGCTTGTATGGTAATTTTTGGCTGTAACCTTATACTTCTTACTACTGCGGATTTGTCTTCTGTCTTTGTACCAGGTAATGTCAAATGGTGGTGTTCCTGAAATCTCACATTCCAGGCTAACCTCAGTTCCTTTGAGCATGTCTACTGGAGAGGGCTTCCTGCTAAAAACAGGGGGTTCTAACAAGGGAAGAAAGGAACATTTTTAGAAAGGAGTCTGGAGCTATTTGACACGATAAAAAGTTTTCTGATACCAGCTTCCAAACAATGAGACTGCTGAGAAAATCAAGGGCTTTCTTCATTTTCTTGGCACATTATGAAATGATTTTTCAGATAGATAGGTGAGCATTAAGAGCTCTCAGCTCCTCTGCAGAATACGTAAACAGAGGTGTGACCCTTGGCAGAGAGGGTACGGGTCTTATTTAGCTGGCAGTAGTCTCAAATACAGGGAGCAAAATTGACAGGTTGGGTCTGTTCTTTTTCTTCATATTTCAGCTCTTTGATATAGCAGTTCCCACTATGATCTGTCTTGGACTTTGACAGTCATAGAACAGGGGAACATCTGGCTTAGGACTCATGTGCATTAAGAACAATATCTCTCTTGTTCAGGTGCTGGCAGAGACGGGTGAGGGGGCATCGAGTAATAAACATGACATGAAGAAAAAGGCAGTGCTGAAATAACTTAATCTCATATTTCTGTGGATTTCCACGGGATGAAACCAGTAGGGAAAAATATGACGTAGTCAGAGAACAAGAGAACAGCTAACCTTTCACTGTGACTTTGGTGCTACAGCTGGCTTTGCCGGCAGGATTGTGTGCTTCACAGATGTAGTCACCGCTATCATCTGTACTGAGATGATTCATTTCAAGCACGGCCATAGAGTCAATGAAGGATGTCCGGAATTTTTCACTGGCAACGATTTCATGGTCATTTCTGAACCATGTTACTTTCATCTCTGGAGATCCACCTACTTTGCATTCAAGCCGAGCTGAGTCACCCTGTTTGACTACTTTTGCCGCCTCTAGCTTCTTAACAAACTTGGGTGGTTCTAAAAAAACCAGAAAAGTGGGGTCAGGAAGGTCTGAATTAATATTGCAAGGAAATGAGGAGTGAAAAGAGCCAAAAAGCTGTGGGTTGCAAACACAGGGTAGGGAATTCATTTGGCAGCATATCAAAGATCACTGAGGTAGGCTTGGCAAAAAGGAAAGAAAAGAAATAGATGAAAAGACTGCCACACAACAAGAAAGTGCACACCTGTTACCATCAATGTCGTAGTGCAAGAGTCTCTGCCAACATCATTTGAAACGTGGCAAGAGTAGTGCCCGCTCCTAGAAGCATCCACCGAATAGAGGGTTAAAAACCCAGTTGACCCTTCAATCCCAATGAAACAGGTTGGACCAGATACAAGTTCTAAATCTTCTTTGAACCACTTTATTGTAAAGGGTGGTGTTCCTTTTAATGTGGCTTTAAACTCCACTGTGGAATCTGGGATGGCTTGCTGGCTTTCAGGTTTTACTAAGAAGCTTGGTGGCTCTGCAGTTTTTAAGGAAAAGAAATATTCCATTACATCAGAAATGTCTGAGAATGAAGAAAATTAGCGAGGTAAGCATGGAGACCAAGTTTTCAGCATTGATATTAAGAGGTATAAGAGTGTTATGTTAGCATAAGATTTTAAGATATTTTACCAGCATCTATCACAAATAAGAAGAGGTAGTAAAAGAGTTTCAAACCTTTCACAGTCAGGACGGCATTGCAAGAATCACTCCCGGCGACATTAGAGACGCTGCATGTGTAATTTGCACTGTCTGCCAGCTCTAGATTAGCAATCTCGAGTGACATAGTGTTTTCATGGCACAGGCTTCTATATTTTGCACTGTCAGTTATCTCTTTTCCATCCTTAAACCATTTTGCAGTAATGGGGAGTGACCCAGAGACTTTGCATTCCATTTGGATAGAAGATCCCAAAATGGTATCCTTTTTGATTAGCTTTTTGATAAATACAGGAGGTATTGATTGATCTGCCCAACACAAAAAATGGCAAAAACCACACTGATTACCTTCTTGCCTGTCTTTCAAAAAGAGAGATTATAAATTTTCCATCCCTCCCTGCTGGATTGGTGAATTTGCCAAATGACAATACAAACCTAGCACAGTCAGAACAGCTTCACAGGTGCTACTTCCAAAGTCATTTTCAACCTTAAAACTGTATGTACCACTATCCTCCTTTGATACGGGATCAATCCTGAAACTAGCCACATTGTTTTCAAAGCTCATGGTATAGTATCTACTGGGCAGGAGCTGTTTGCCATCTTTGTACCATCTTATTCGGAGCTCTGGTGTCCCAGCCACGGTACACTCCAAAGTTACAGGGTCTCTTTCAGTGACTTTAAGTGATTTAGCCTTTTCTATGATCCGTGCAGGTTCTGAGGTATAAAATGCAAAAAAATGGCAGTTAGCTACATAGACAGGGAACTGACTTTCCAAGTACTCATCAAGGATGAGCCTGAAGGGTCACACCTTGTACACACCTTGTACAAAAAGCAAAGCAAAGGATTTCTCCACGCCAGACTCATTCTTTGCCTGGCAGGTGTATCTCCCTCTGTGGTTGAGGTCAACATTGGTAAGTTCCAGTGTTGCCACGCTGTTCTCAAAGGTAATATGGTGGTGTTCATCGTCTTCTAGCATCCTCTCATCTTTTATCCATGACACAGATAAGGGTTCAGCACCTGCTACAACACACTGGAAGAGTGCCGTACCTTTCAAAATGCTAGTGATGTTCTCCAGCTTCTTGACAAAGGATGGTGGTTCTGTGGTTTGAGGTTTTGTTTGTTGTTTGGAAAAGAAGTCATGGAAAAGGAAGAGGGGAAAGAGAGATCATATAAAGTCATCCTAGTCACCACAGTTTAGCTAGGTGGTGTAATGTTTGTGACATGCTTCCTAGAGGACTGACCTTTCAAGCTGAGCCTTGTGCTGCAAGAACAGCTCCCTCCTTCATTTGATATAATACACTGATATTCACCAACATCTGAGACGTCACAGTTAGTCACAGTAAGAGTAAATACTGATTCTTTGGTGGAGATGGCATATTTCTTGCTGCTGAACATCTCCTTATTGTTCTTCAGCCACTTCACCTCAAATGGAGGAGTACCAGTCACCTCACACTCAAGTGTGGCCTCCAAACCCTTCACTACCTTGGTGGGACTCAACTCCCGAACAAAGGTTGGAGGCTCTAAAAAGAGGAATGAGGGGAAATTAGATAGCAACCTTGAATAGTATTGAAGGGAGAAGTCTCCCCTCCTCCACCACCCCAGCTATGTGACATAGCTGGATGATGACAAGATGTTCAAAACCAACCTTTTACTTTCAGTTCGATGCTGCAGCTCTCACTACCTGCATCATTGTAGGCTTCACAAACATAAGTCCCACTATCCGACACTCTGGCTTGGGTGACTTTCAAAGTGGCTAAACCGTCTATGAAGGACATGCTGTACTTAGTTTGGTCAGTTACTTCATTCCCATCCAGGTACCATGTAACGTGGATCTCTGGTGTGCCCACTATCTGGCACTCAAAAGTGGCAGACTGCCCTTCACGCAAAGCTACCACAGAAGTTGGCATCTGAATAAATCTGGGGGGCTCTAGAAGATGGACAGAAAAGATGAAGCTTTATAATATTCAAGGTGGTTTAAAGAAATACAAGGGTTTTCTACCCGCTTCCCACAAACTGCACAGAAAAAAACAGAACCACAAAGATAAGAACATTGGGTTGCACACCTTTTACA
Source organism: Coracias cyanogaster (assembly GCA_033124195.1). Classification (NCBI taxonomy): domain Eukaryota; kingdom Metazoa; phylum Chordata; class Aves; order Coraciiformes; family Coraciidae; genus Coracias; species Coracias cyanogaster. The sequence goes on from JAVSBS010010520.1 coordinate 32,099, forward strand.
AACAAAGCTGCTTTGCAAGTTGCAGTCCCAACATCATTGCTTATCTGACAAGTGTAGTTCCCAGAGTCAGATGTCCTAGCTGAGAAGAGCTCCAGTACACTAGAAGTGTTGTCCTTCCAGACAGATCGATTGGCACCAGAGAGGAGCTCCTGGCTGTCTTTAAACCACTTTATCTGCAGAGGAGTAGAGCCTTTCACCAGTGCTTTGAACTGAACCCTAGCATTGGGCACAACCTCTTGGGACTGGGGTTTTTCCACAAAATATGGTGGTTCTACAACATGTAAAGAAGGAAGAAAGAGGATTACTCTGAGACAGAGGTATTCCCAAATTATGAGTGAGAAACCTACCTCAAGATAAAGAAAGAACTCAAACCTTTGACTGTTAAGAAACCACTGCATTGGTTGCTTCCTGCCTTATTTGTTGCTTCACAGGTGTAAGAGCCACTGTCTGTGCCTTCCAGTTTATTAATTTCCAGAAATGCAGTATTATCATGGAAAGAGTATTTGTGCTTTTCACTTGCTGTTATTTCTTGGCCATCCTTGTACCACTGGATACTTATAGGATGTGAACCAGACACGATGCACTCCAAGTGGACAAAAGATCCCTTAATGCTATCCATTTTCTTGAGCTTTTTCGTGAATTTAGGCGGTATAATGAGATCTATCCAAGACAGAGTAAAAAGACAAAGTATGAAATTCAGCCTTGATTGTGGCAGATGTCAGGTCAGGATAAAATATTTTGTATGTAAAAGCAATGATAAAAGAGGGTTCATACACACCTAGGACATTAATGCTGGCAGAACAGCTACTGCTCCCAACGTCATTGTGAACCTCAAAAGTGTATTCCCCGCTATCCTTCTTTTCTGCATGAAGCACCTTTAGGACTGAGACAGTATCTGTAACACTGATCTTGTATTTTGGGCCTAACGTCAGCTCCTGGCCATCTTTGGACCATTTGGCTGTAATATGTTTAGTTCCTGAAAATTTACACTGCAAGGTTGCTGGGTCTCCCTCAGTCACATCTATTGACACAGCCTTGTCCACAATCGTAGCAGGTTCTGTTGCAAACAAGGAGATAGAGTGTTAAAGGCATCTGTTAAAACCGCAAGGGAATGGTCTGAGATCACTACAAGCCTTCAGGGTCAGACCAACCTTTGACAGTCAGCAGGGCAGAACATCTCTGAATTCCCGCCTCATTTTTAGCCTGACAGAAATATTTCCCATCATGTTTCAGTTCAATAGACCTCACCAGAAGAGTGGCAATATTGTTCACAAAGGTCATTTTGATATTGTTGTCTTCAATCACTTCATCATTGTCTTTCAGCCAGGACACAGTGATGGGCAAGGAACCTTTAATAGCTGCCTGAAACACAACTGTGCCACCTCGAAGGGAACTAATGTTTTCTATCCTCTTCAAGAATTGTGGGGGCTCTGGCAGGAAGAAAGTGACTATGTAAGTACATGTCTGGTCCATGACAGTGTGGCATGGAAACCACACTGGGATAAGAGCATGTTAGTGGCATTCCACACTTTGCACTAACCTTTCAGTGTGACCTCTGAACTGCAGAGGCAGGTCCCAACATCATTTGTCACTCTACACTGATACTTGCCAACATCAGAAGCATCAAACCTGAAAACATGGAGGCTAATCAAAGATTTCTCAATGTTTATTCTGTGCTTCTTACTGCTCCGCACGGGTTTATCATCTTTCACCCAAAACACTTCAAAGGGAGGTGTGCCAAGCACCTCGCACTCCAAAACCACATCAGAATCCTTCAAGACTTCCATGGATTGAAACTCCTTGCTAAAATAAGGTGACTCTACAGTGCAAAAGAGAGAGTGCAGTTGGTATTAGTAATGCTTCTGAAGCCTGTAAAACTACTCTGAGTTTAAAGAGACAAACTGTGTGCTTGGGTGTCACACACACCTTTGACTGTAAGAACACTACTGCAAATATCTTTTCCAGCATCATTTTTGGCCTCACACATGTATTCCCCGCTGTCTTCACTCTCAACCTCTGTAACATGAAGTACTGCCAAGGAGTTTGCAAAAGACATCTTGTATTTGTCACTCTCTTTTAGTTCTCTGTCATCCTTAAACCATGTGATTTTGATCTCAGGAGTACCAGTAACTTCACAGGTCAGCTCAGCGTATCCACCTTTCTTTACCAGATGGGTTGGCTCTAGCTTCTCCTTGAAGGTAGCAGGTTCTGTGGATTTAAGAACAGTGTTCAGGACAAAGAAGGCAGAAAAGAGTGCTACTGGGTCAATCCAGCAGCTGAAAGGTTAAAAGAGAGTAAGAACGCAAACCTTTTACAAACAAGTTTGCACTGCATGTTACTGATCCAGCTACATTGGAGACTTTGCATGTGTATTTTCCTGAGTCTGCTGGTTTGACTGCATAAAGCTCCACATAACTTGATAATGCTTCTGTCATAATGTAGCAAGCTCCTCCAGTCACCAGCTCAGTATCACCTTTAAACCATTTCACTGTCAGTGGTGTTGTGCCTTTAAATGTGCTTTTGAAACGTACGGTTGATGCAGGAAGTACCTCTTGGGACTCTGGTTCAAGAGTGAAGCCGGGGGGCTCTAGATTGCATTGAAAGGAAACAGTTGTCAAGAGTAAGACACATGGCCTGCACTTTGGGGAAGAAAAGTACTATCATATGAAAAGTAAAGTTCCAAGAAATGTGAAACAAATTGCCAAACCTTTTATAAACAAAGTGCTACTGCTGTCTTTGCTACCAGCAGAGTTTGTTGCTCTGCAAAGGTAGACCCCAGCATCACTTGCATCTAGGTGTTTTATCTCCAAAGATGCAGAGCCTTCTGCAAAGTGTACTGTGTACTTGGCACTTGAAGTGATCTCAGTGTCCTGCTTAAACCAAGAGACGGTCATTGGAAGAGAGCCTGAAATTTTGCAGTCTAGGCGGCACGAGGTGCTAACGATACTGTCAATATTCTTCAGTGGTTTAATAAAAAAGGGAGGGAGAGTGCGATCTGTTGAGTGAAGAAAAAAAATAAAGAAGCCAACATGTGAGCAAAACAGGCATGCAGTTCTGCTTCTGGCTCTGTTGGGCTCAGAGCAGAGTAGCAGAGGTCTTTGCAAAGAGTCAGTACCAACCTAGAACAGTGAAGCTGGTAGTACAGGAGCTGATGCCCACATCGTTGGATATCTCAAAGGTATACTCGCCACTATCCTGCATTTCAGTGGCATAAAACTTGAGCTGGGCAATGTTATTTTTAAAGCTGATCCTATATTTTTTGCTGGCAGGTAGTGGCCTTCCGTCTTTGAACCATTTGGTTTTTAGCTCTGGAGTGCCTGTGACAGTGTACTCCAAAATGGCTGGTTCCCCTGCTGTTACCTGGATCATTTCAGATTTTTCAATGATTTTGGCAGGTTCTACAACAGAATTAAACAACTAGTGTTAAGGACAAAGGGAAATTGCTCTTTCTCTCAGGTAGGAGACAATGCAGGGATCACAGCACTACTCCACTGACCTTTCACTGCTAGTTCACCAAAGCAGGACTGACTTCCTGCATCATTCTCAGCCACGCAAGTGTATTTGCCACCAGAGCTCAGCTGGACACCAGTAATTTGCAGCATTGCTAGACCATGCTCAAATGTCACTCTCACTTTGTTATCATCTTGAATAATGTCTTTACCCTTCATCCACATCACAGAAATTGGTTCTGACCCTTTCACCACAGCTTGTAAAGTAATACTATCTCCAGCCAGAGCTGTCACATTTTCAATTTTCTTAACAAAAGATGGTGGTTCTAGTTCAAAGAAAAGAGATAAGAAGAAATATTCATTTGCCATGGCATCATCCCATGAAAACTGCTGCTTAAAGACAATTTTATGAGACAGTACGTGCAGTACGTGGCACAATTCAGCTAAAGACCAGGCAAGAAGAAGAGCTGCATTCCCCAGCTGGGAGATAATGCATAGTTCTTTAAGCTCAATGTTCTTCAAATTCACAGGTTTGACGCCAGATAAGAGTTAAGATATACATGGAATTTTAAGATAATTTTAAGAGAAGAAGAAGATACTCTCCCTCCCCACCCTCCCTAGCCACCCACAAATCCAAAGAAAAGACATTTTAAAAATAAGTTCTTGCCAATCCCTTCAATAAGTGGAGTTTTCTCTCTCCCACTAACCTTTCAAGATGTACGTTGCACTGCATGTGCACTTCCCAACTTCGTTAGCTATCACACACTCGTATTCACCAACATCTGCACTATTAAATGCGGACACCTCCAGAGAAATAACAGCTTTCTGAGAGGTCAGCCTGTATTTCTTACTACTGCGAATCTGTTTCTTGTCTTTATACCAGCTAATCTCAAATGGTCCAGTGCCAGCAACCTCACACCGAAGAATGGGATTTGTTCCCTTCACTATGTCTGCTGGTTCGAGTGTTCGGATGAAAGACGGAGGTTCTATAAAAGCAGTGAGAAAGAATTAGTCAACCACACAAGAGAAAAGAAAGGAAGGTGTCGCAGTCCGGAGCGCAGGCGTCCGTACCGCTTCCCAAAGGGGAAGGGGATCTCAAGAATATGATTGGCAGCAGCAAGAACAGACCTTTGACAACTACTTCAGTGGTGCAGCTGTCACTTCCAACCTCGTTTACAGCTTCACATGAGTAGCTCCCACTGTCATCAACTTTCATCTCCAAAATATCTAACACAGCCACCAAATTGACAAAGGACATCCTGTGTGTATTGCTTTCACGGATTTCCTTATTATTCTTGAACCAAGTAACCTGGATCTCTGGAGACCCTTTGATTTTACATTGAAGGCGTGCAGAGTCACCTGGGGTCAGTAAATATGAAGGATCGACCTTCTTCACAAAGGATGGTGGTTCTAAAAATGGGAAGAAAGGGAAAAAGATAAAAAGGAAAGAATGCTGAAACGCAAAGTTTTGAAAGATTGCTTCCTAGCACAAGAAACGTAGAACAAAACATAATTTCAGAAAAGATCAATGTAATCTTTGCAGAGCTGCAGTTCTTGTGGTTTCTCTTGCTCTCTTCATCCATCTCTCCTGTGTATGCAGGAGCAATTCTTGAATCTAGCTCGTGAAAGAAATATTGAAATAACACACAGTGTACCAGAAAGCATCAGGGAAAGGAGCAAGAAATGAAAGGACCTGATGGCAGGTCCAAGAAGAGTTCACATTGTGATTTCAGCCCAAACAAGTCTTTTGCCTGCAAAAGAAGAAATGGGGAACCCGTGAAGAACAAAGGGAAAGGGGGTGTCAGATTATCTTACCTCTGACTGTGACGCTGGCAGAAGAGGAGCTGCTTCCTGCCTCATTTGAGGCAGTGCACACATAATGGCCTGAATCCTTGAGCTTAGCCAGAGGAATCTCAAGTGAAGCTATTTTGTCTTCAAAGTAAATCTTATAATCTTTGCCTGGTGGAATTTTGTTTCCATCCTTTGTCCACTCTACTGTTACTTTCCTGTCTTCATCTACCTGACATTCAAGACGTATTTTTTTATTGACTGCTGACTGCACTGACTGCAAAACTTTAATGAAGTGGGGTTTGTCTATAATGACCATTTCAGCCTGGCAAATGTCAGCCCCAAACTTGTTGGAAGCTTTACAAGTGTAGACCCCTCTGTCACTGGTGGTGAGAAAGGAAATTTCTAACACATGTTTATTTTCCACTTTGGAGATCTTGTGGTGATCTGAAGCTGAAATGGTTGTGCCATCTTTCTGCCAGGAGACGTCGATGACTGGAGTGCCCGAAACAGTACACAGGAACTTGGCACTTTTGCCCACAAAAGTAGTGATAGATTCAGGTCTGGTAAGAAACATTGGTGGAAACGCTTCTGCAAAACAAAGGGGTTCAATGTTATCCAGAGGTGAGGACCAGCGGTTATGCTCTTTCGGCACATGTGGCAGGGACAGAGAGCAAGAGGGACCAGTTTGTCACTAGACACTCTTAAGCAAAACAAGCCAGCAGTGAAGAAGGTAAGAGGTGTTAAAGATGCTGAATTTTGGCTTTTGGTTTTGTACTTCTTGGGTCTGTATATTACTCCAGAGATTGAAGGCATTTTGCATCTCTGAAGCAATGTATGAACTAAAGGAAAATAAACCAAAAGCCTGAAATTCCTCCCCCAGGACTGACATGTTTGCGTACCATTCCCTCAAGATGGACAAGTTGCACGCATTTACAGTTTGTGCATCATTCTTTAGTCTCTAGCATCTGGCACTTAACAAAGACCACATAAAGACTCCTCCCACAAAGAGAAAAGTCAGAGTAAAAAGTCATCATACACTAAAAGCCTAGAAGACAGTGGGATTTTTTAAGAAAAAAAGAAAAACTAAGATAATTATAAACCTCTCAATAGATACAAAAGTTTGCAGATTTAAGCAGCTTTTGTTTGTTTAAGATCTATTTCCCCAGTCACACAGTGTTGCCCTCTGGCCATAGCACACAGATGTTCAGCTACGTGTAGCTGCATAGTCTGCCACACCAGTATAGCTGCAGGATAAACACAGGATGCTAGGATAATCGCATAGTAATTATTAGACCAAAGAAATTCAAAAGATTTAAAACAGATTTAAAAGTCTATATTTTCTTGTTGTCTAGAAGTTAAATAAACCTTCTTCAAGAACATATTCACAAAGTAATCCCATTCTGTTGACGATCTAGTTCCTCCCACTCTCTCTTTCCTCATTCTTTCTTCCCTTCCAAATCTTTTTACACCCATTCTCTTTCCTAGGTGCAGAAAGCTCTGAAAAGCCGCATTTAAAACAAAAAAAAATTCTTTCTTTTCACTTGTGTCTGCCAAAATTAGTTATGGATTATGTACAACAATGGCTATCAAGAGCCCTACCATAAACATTTTTAAGTATAGCAGTGAAAGTATTACAGTATACCAAGATATTTCATGGAGAAGAAGAACTTAGAAGGCTGTACTTACCAGTTACTGTTAAAAGTGCTGTAGAGCTTACACTGCCATGCTGGTTGGAAGCCTTACAGCTATACTCTCCATAGTCAACAACCTGAGGTCTCGGGATCTCCAGTGTTGAGAGGTAGTTAGAGGTGCGAATAGAGTATTTGTCCCCATCATATATCTCTCGGCCGGCTTTGTACCACTGGAACTTGACATTGGGAGCAGTCTCCACCTCACAGGTAAACTTGGCCACGTGATTTACCGCCACCTCCACTGATTCGAGCCTTCTCCTCAGAATTGGTGCAACTGAAATCATAAGCAGAGAGTAACTCAATGCCCTGCCTGCTGACACTCGGGAAAGTAACAGTGAGTTAACTAACAAAAAAAAAAAAAAAAGAAAATGATTTACTTGCAATCCACATAAAGTGACTGTGAAAGGAAAAAAAAACCCGCTGTAAGAAATAAATGCAGTACCAGGGTCAGGGGACAGTGTTATGGTGCATAATGACATCAGGAAATACAGTAGTGATACTGGAAAAACAACGTGCAATAGCGTTGTACAATAGCAATGTGATACAAACATACAAAACACTATACTGGAACTCTGAGAAATTATGGTGTGAATGAGAAATTGTGCTGAAACTGTGAAATTACTCTAAAGAGTAAGAGAGGATGCAGCAGTGAGAAACGTAGGAAGAGCAGGTCCACTTCACAGGCAACAATGGGGGAAGTGGTCAGGATTGAGATACAGCTTGTTGTGACTGTGCTTGTGTGATGAGAACCAAAAGCAACAAGGTTTCTGACCAAAGACTGGAGTGAGGAAAGTGGGAGACTTTGTAATATGGTAAAAGGAAACCATAAGTCCAGAGAGAAAGTGGCCCCTCTGATTAGTCGCATGGTGACATTAATACTGGATCTGTATCTAAAGATACAGACAAAAAATAAGGCAGTTTCATTAGTTGAGCAGTGTATTAGAAAGGCAGTATTTTATCCCCATAATCAAACCTCTTTTAATAACTGTGAGTTTTGCTGCTGTTGCTCTTTTTCCATGTTGATTCAGTGCCTCACAGGTGTACTCTCCTTGATGAATCTCCCCACACACTTTGCTTATTACTAGTGTGTATGTGTCCAGATCTTGCAAACACTTGAATTTGTCACCTGAAGACACCAGTTTACCCTCCAAGTACCAGTTCACCTCTCTGACATTTGTTATGACAGACACCAGGCTGACACTCTCCTCTTCCTCCACAACAGTGTCAACCAGTTTCTTCTGTATGATGGGATAACCCTCTTCGCCTAGCTCATACTCTAGCTTCCCAGCTCTAGTTTCCAGACCCTCTCTGCCTTCTTCACATATTTCTTCCCTTTTCTCCTTCTTTTTCAGTATTTCTCTGGGCGACTCAATGGGAACATCTATGGAGTCTACATCAGCAGTGGCTGCATCTATGCCCACATCCTTGATTTGACCATGCCCAGTCACAGTGTTGATTACTTGTGCAGATAAAGGTTTCTCCAGAGGTATTTCTGCCTCCATAATCCTCTCAGCATGCTGAGGCTCCAGCTCAGACGTTTCATCACAAGATTTTCCAGAGAGAAGTGCACTGGAATGGACTGGTAATGCTTTGGATTTTTCATTTGTCAAGAGATGTTTTTCTTCACAAATAAGAGAATAGAAAGCCTCCTTCAAGACTGTTTTCTGGTCAGCTGTCTCAATGCAGACTTCTCCCAAGGAGACTGGGATTTCTATGGGACTGAGTCCTCCTGTGGTCACAACATAGGTGCATAGAGTGTGTCTATGTTCTTTGGCAATGTTTATTGTCTGTACTTCAATATTTTCTTTATCAGCCAACCATTCTGAAAACAAGAGGTTTTGCTCACTTACCACTGCAGCTTTCAGTGCATTTCTAATTTGAGACTTTATATCTAAGTTGTAGCTCTTGGGAACCTGAGCAGTGAGCTGGCTCTCTTTGTTGAGGACTTGGCTTGGCTGGAGCTGGTGAGCATACATTGTTTCATGGTGTTGTCTTCCTGCGCTTGGACACTGCCTAAGTGGGCTGCCAAGAGTTCCGACATGTTCCTCCTCCAGGGGCTGGTTTTCTTCTAGTAGCAAGGGAAATCTCACAGCCTGTCCTTCATGGATTCTTGCAGCAAAATCTTCCTCTGCTGCTTCCAGGGAAGAAATGTTCTCCAGGGGGACAGCTTGGCCCCCAGTGAAGGCCAATTCAGAGGGAAATCTGTGTTCAGCTTTCCGGTCACCTTGCATTGCCTGGAAGCCCTCAAAGACCTGGACGTAGTCACCACCAATGGCACAGCTCTCAGTGGTGCTTGACACCTGTAGAAGGGCTTGGGAAGCCTCTGTCTTCAGAGCAGCCATTTGCTCAGCTGCCTTGGGGATGACTTGCTCTTTGGGCAAGAGTATCTGTGCAGATACAGTCCCAAGGCAGCCCAGCAGTCTTGTCTCCATTGCTGCTGCAGGCATCACACTTTGGGGGCCAGCAAGGAGGATTTGCAGTGGCTCAGCCACAAGCCTGCTGATCTCTTGTGTTGTGGCCACCTGAGCAAGCACCTCTTCAACATTCTGTGCAGCCAGGCAGGCTGATGGCAGGCTTGGCAAGATGTCCTCCCTGGGCAGCGTGTGCTCTGCCTGGCTCGTCTGAAGCTGAAGGAGGGCTGGGGGCTCCCTCATGGCCTCAAGGCTGAGTGCTTCTTCCATGGCAGGAAGCTCACCAGCCTCCTCATAGGAGAGGGAACTTTGGTCCTCTGCCACCACAGAGTGCTGTAAGGCCAGGCTCTGCCTACACACAGCATGCTCCTCAGGCAGCACGTGGAGCTCAGCAGAGCATGTTGCCTCGCCCAGGGTGCTCACTGCCCTGCACATGTAGAGCCCAGTGTCCTCTTCCATGCACTCCCACACTGTCAGGGATCCTGAGCCGTCAGGGTGGTGAACAATAGAACGACGTGCATCGGAAAAGAGCTGCTCACTCCCCTTGAACCACTGCACATCTGGGCATGGTTCCCCAGTCACAGCGTACTCAAAGACTGCAGTGAAGCCTGGTGCACACTGCACGCTGTCCGGCCTCCTGGCAAAGCAAGGGACCCCTGGTAACTGCTGCCGCACGTGGAGGTGGGCACTGCATGTGGCCTCACCATGTACATTGCTGGCCACACACATGTACTCACCCTCATCCTGCACACCCACATATGGGAGGATGAGGCTGTGGTCATTGCCAGCAAACACTAACTTACAGTCCATGGATGGAGTTAGCTTCATATTGTTGAAAAACCACTGGATTTTGGGTGTGGGGCTGCCAGTAACAGTAAGAGAGAGCCTAGCTACATCTCCCTGCCAGACTTCAACATCTGAAACCTGTTTGAGGAAAACAGGGGCTTTGCCCCCCTCCTCCATTTTCATCTTTGCTTTGCCAGAATAAACTGGTTTTTCAGGCTCAAATTCAAGTGTTTTCTCTCTATCAGGCAACTGAAGGCCACTGCTGTAGCCTTCATTTCTTCCATCCTCAGAAGACACAATAAGAGAGCTAGTGATGTCTGTATGGAAAAAAAATTGTTTAGTTTTACTGGAATGTCTCAGAGAACATTTGTAGATAGCAATAAACAGTGTTAGTACAATCATTTTTTTATATCTGGAGGCTTTCTCAATACTGTACAGGAGTTAACAATGAACATGAGGTATACTGCTGTTAAATACACACCTCATAAAACCAGCAAGACATGCTGTGCTGTCAGGTTACTTACGAACTTCCTATCTGGATTAACATGGGTATCTCTTTAAACCTGATATCACAGTATGGGTTAGGCATACACCCAGGGTATACAGTGCAAGCAACAGTCAAGCAACATTGGTGAATTTCACAAATATAATTAAAGTAGTATGTACCATACTTATTTGTATCTAGACTCATACAAACAAGTATAGCAGAGCAGTGCTAAGAACCTAGTTTAATTTAAAACATCAAGAAAAAAGCAGAATGCCAGACTTAGGATTGGAAAAACACCACAAACTTTTCTCTGCACCAACTTTTCTTCTGGTGCAGTTACTTCATCTCTTTCAACTCTCTTTTGTCTAACACACAAATATATTACCTCTCCCTCATCAGCTTAGTCCCGTTTTTGTCATTAGACCCTGATACTTACAACACCACTATTACCAAAACCATAAGACTGCATCCTTGGTTTAATGTCATTGATTTAACTCTCTGCTTTAACTTTCTGTGACTCCCTGTCACAATGTCACATATTAAAACTGTCGTGATAAAAGAGAAAAAGAGGACAGAGCACTTCAACATTTTTCTTTTTCTTGCCTTTCTGAATTAAGACATTTATGTGTTGGACCCCTTTTTTCTAATGCTAGTTTAAAAATGAGAGGAAGCAGACATCAAGAATATGTCATTCTCTGCAGACACTTGACACTAGAAACATCAGTGAAATTTGAAACTTTTCGGGAACAGAACAAACCATCCATGAAAAGCACAGCACAAAGAAAAGCTTTGCAAATCAAATTCTGGTGTCCTCACTGAGTTAAGTTTGCTTAGTTAAGGCACACAGTATTTGACACTGGAAAGATAGGACAATTGTTAAAAAAAGAATAAAAGAAGTGAGTGGAAAAATGTCTCCAGGCACTCTAATGATGAACCTTGATAAGTTTCTCAATTACAGTGCCTTATTGTGAGATTAATAATTTTTGCTGCACTCCAAAAACAACCATAAAGAACAGAGTATGCCATACCTGATTCATTCTCATTGGTTTTAGCAGTTTTTAATCTTGCCACAAATATAAAAACATACACAACACATCACAGTGTATACAGTGATCAACTGCAGAGATGCTTAAATAAAAAACAGAATTACACCAGTCCTTGAGTATTACCTACCAGCCTTGTTAAAACAGTAGGGCAGTTACCCCAGAAATACTATGTGCTAGTGTGTTTGAGAAAGGGTGGCAGAATTGGGCTTATAATAAAGTATAAGAATTGCAGAATGGAATCTATGCTAACACACATGAGAATGCTTCATATACAGGAGTGCGGCAAAAATTAATGTACTTTTTTGTATTCCTGGATATTTATGACAGAAAAACTAGACATACACTTTTTCATGTTTTAGGCATGTCTGTGAAATGAATAAAGGACAGGAATCAGTAGAGTTAAATCATTTACATATTTATTTCATGAATTAACCATATGTGTTAACATTCAATACACATTGATGACAAACAAACACAATTCATTCTTTTTTTGAGATAGTTGGTTTGTAGAAATGAAGACAACATTTAACCTGACAATGAAATTGTGAGTTTTGTAATCCGTATGAAAGCACAAAATTTTGAAGAGAGATGGTCAACCATATCTCTAAGCTATACTAATTGCCCCAGAATAAGTTTATTCAAAAGGATAATTACTCCAGATTTATTTCATTGTATAGCTTAGGTGAGACTTTGTCTTTCTGTAAGTACAGGATAGTACTCCTGGCTAAAGGAGCACTAAAACTTAAAACAAGATTTTTAAACTTACATAAACCACAAACACTGCTACACAGGTAGGGATAAGGATGCTTGGCCATATATTTCAGATATGAACATGGACTTGGACCTGTTTGGTTTATGGCTTCAAAAACAAGTTATGGGCCTGTTACTACTAAAAATTTCAGTTCATTTATGTGCAAATTAAACACACAACATAATTGTTTAGGGCCTAACCAAAGGGCCTCTGATCTCTTTGGCTTTGGACCTAGAAGACCCTTCATGTCACAGCTGATGTATATCACCAGATAATCCATGCCAACTTCCCTAGGGACCTCTGCTATCTAATGAATAAATCAGGGCTACACATCTACACAAGGAATGGATTAAGGACCTATCATGAAGCAATTCTGCCCAGCACAATGTTGGGCCAGACACTCATGTTTCTCTTTCCTACCACTATTACCTATGAGAAATCACAATTATTTCTGCCTTTTAACAATGTAAAATCTTAAATATTTATCATGGGGTTATGACTGGGAAGAAATTGAAGTGAAACATTGGTATTAGCCTAACCACTCCACTAATTTTCCTCATGTACTGGATCATTAGTACCTGTCACTCTCAACTTTGAGCTTATATTGGGCAACATAATTGGGGAAAGTGAATCTTTTGATCAAAATTTGGTATCCCAGGGGAATGATGGTATAGTCTTAAAAGATTACTGAGTTTTTGAGGCATGCTAACCTCAATGTGAGGACACATCAAACTCAGGAATAAGAACATGCATGAACATAACTGAATGTACCATAGCATACTCTTATGCTTAAAATCAACATGCCCTTTAAAGCAGTTTACAAGGCAACTGACAGCAATTTGTAAGTAACCTCATGAACATAATCAAAGCAAAAATAATTTTGGCGTAGGGTTGTTGAACTCAAGGTTTAACCTTGGCACATGAATTAATAACTTACATACTTCTAACATATTTTCTTAATCAATTTATCATTATTTATGTAAGATAGATTTAGTTCTCATTTATGTCAGCTATGCTGATTCCTCCTCCTAAATATTAGCATTATTTTAAATACAAAAAAACATACGGTGAGAACATTAAGGTAAAAATCTCTTCTGCTGAGAAAATGACACAGATAACAATTGAATCTATTCTACTTATTTCTGGTCATCTTGACACATAGCACACTAAACTGTTACTAATTTAAAAAGAAAGAAAAAAGGAATATGTAAAGATTTAGTTCTAATGTGAAACAAGAAAACTGCATAAAAATCTCTCACTTTTTTACTACTATGTGGTTTTTTATGAATGACACTGGAATATGGGGACAACCAAAACTATTTTAATGAATTTACAGTTACATCATTGATTTAATATGCTCCCTCTCCTTCCCTTTAACTTCCAAAGATACAGTATAAAATATGTTTTCATGTTTATTACTTGGTAATAGAGAAAAAAATCCTGTCCAGTCTCCACTAACACAAAACTTTCATTTCCTCCCATTATGTCACTTTTCTTTGCAACAGCATACTTCCATTGACTTAAAAAAAAAAGAAGTCATTTAATTCCATGAGTCAATAGAATGAGTCTCATGGATGTAAGAATTGTGCAGTGTAAAAACTGTAAACACAGGATTTGAATCAGTGAGACTTACATGCTCTGATACAACATTGTGAGAGGGAGAATACCAATTTAAGTTCTTTCACAGAACTATATCCAAACTAAACAACAAGCATAAGTTAGCGTTCCACAGCTTCAGGTTACAAGAAAAAAAGTGGTTTCTACATTTTTGGGTGATTTCTAGCCTATGTAAAACAATAAGGATTTTATAGTTACAGAAATACAGGAATATGTACACTGTGTGAAAATACTAGTCCTACATAAACCAGTGTCAATTAGAATATCTTTACAAGAATAAGTAAGGAGTTTGAAAGGAGCCTGAAATATACTTTGGTGCAGAAAGCGTGCACAAAACCTATGCACAGATTAAATCTCACTTAAATTCCGCAACAACGGCAAATTTAAGTGAAACAGAAATATGCCCACATAGAGTGGTTTTCATCCCTAAAGAGATGAAAAACAATGCCCCTAGACAGAGTGCTGCACTTTTACCTGCAGTAAACAACAGCATGAAAACATTCAGTGTTTCAAAAGAGCTTCTGAAATAAATTATGGAAATTTAGTACAATGTTAACACAGCGCAAGTTTCAGCAGTTCCTGCCCTGTTAGTAGCTATACATTTGTACTGCCCACTGTCACTTTGCACCAAGTTTTCAATAGTAAGCCTATGAGAGCCCCCCTTCTCTTCCTGTGCACAGTACCTGTCCCCTTCCAACAAAACCCCGTCCTTGTACCAGCAGATGCTTGGGTGGGGTGAACCAGTCACAAGACACTGGAAGCATGCTGAGGCACCTACAAATGTACTGTAGTCAGAAATAAGCCTCAGAAATTTGGGAGGGGCTTCTGTGACCTGGAACTCAAAGCTGCAGCTCTCTGAATCCTCTGCCCTAAACTCAACCTGTTCCTCTTGGGATGACTCTGCAAACACATCAAAACTAACGTTGACACACTTCTCCCCTTTCACTTCCTGCTCTTGTTGAGTCACTGCAAGCAGTCGGATTGCTTTCTCTGAGTCATCTGTGTGCGGCTTGAACTCAAATTCCAGCTCTATTTCTGACTGGTCACCTGGGCTCACTGACTTACTCAAAAGCAAGTCACACTTCTGGGGCCTGTGTGGTTCGCTGCCAGCAACTGTGTCACTGCTTGCCTTAGCACTTTCTCCCTGCTGAGCCATGACTATGAGGGAACCTTTGCACGTTGCTTCTCCCAGCCTGTTGATTGCCCGACATTGATACCAGCCACCATCAGAAGGACCTACATTTTGGACCTTCAGACTGTGAAGTCCCTCCTTCTGACTCACAACATACTTCCCTGTGGCAGATGTCACACAGCTGTTGCCCCTGAACCACTGCACTACTGGGACAGGTGTACCTGTTACCACACACTCAAACACTGCCTCCAAACCTTCTGGCACTTTGACATCTGCAAAGGGCACAGCAAAGCGGGGAGGCATTTCAGTTACTTGGAAATTGATTTTTACGTCCTCATTCTCCTCTATGGCCAAGCCTGCAGCTTGCTCCAACAAGGCAAGTGGAAGGACATCCAGGGAAACCACCATACTCTTCTTATCTGGGCTAAACTCAGGACTGGTTATGATTTTGACCTGCTTCTCGAACTCCTTCACCTCATTTTCATCCAGCTCCACTTCCAGGAGGATTTCTTGCGGTGAAGGTGACCTTGAAGATGTGTTTTGCTCCAGATCAAAGTGTATAACATGCTGGTGAGTGATGGGAGGTGGCAGTGCTAGTGACTGCTCATCTTCAGACAAAACTTCCACCTGAGCCATACTTTTAGCTTCCCCAACAATGTTCACTGCATGGCATAGATACTGTCCTCCATCAGCTTTCTGGACATTAGTGATCTCCAGCATGTATTGGTTCCCATCCTTCTCTATCCGCACTCTCTCATCCAGCTCCAACAGAGATTTATTATGATACCACTTCACCCCTGGCTTGGGCACACCCACCACTTCAGCCACAAAGGTCAGTGTCCTGCCCTCGTACAGTCTCGTCCTGTTCAATGCCTTGAGGAACGCAGGCGGTATCTCCCTGCTTGATGGCTCCAGGGCTTCACACGGTGTCCTAAACACCTCAGCCTGTGGCTGCTCTGGAGGCTGTTCTTTTCTCTCACAGAGAGGGAGGGCGGTCAGGGTGTCCATATACTCCCCAGTGGGTGTTCGGTAGCACTCTGGTGGTGTGTTGTCCCCTGATGCAGAACAGGGTCCCTCGCAGGGAGTGAAGTAGTGCTCTGCAGGTGTGTCATATTTTGAACCCTGAGAGGGTGTGGAGTAGCGCTCGGGTGGCATGCTGTATCCTGAGCCCTCAGATGGTGTGGAGTAGCGCTCAGGTGGCGTGCTGTTTCCTGAGCCCTCAGATGGCGTGGAGTAGCGCTCAGGTGGTGTGTTGTATCCTGAGCCCTCAGATGGCGTGGAGTAGCGCTCAGGTGGTGTGTTGTATCCTGAGCCCTCAGATGGTGTGGAGTAGCGCTCAGGTGTGCTGAGTGGTGTGTGGTAGGATGCTGATGAAGCAGTTTCAAAGATCTCCACTGAGGATGGAGGTGTGTAGAAGCGGTCTGAATCAGGTGACTCCTCTCCACTTCCGCTTTCCAGCTCTATAGACATTTCTGACTCAGGAGAGAAGGGTCGGGCAAGTTCCTGCTGGTTATTGTAATAGTCATAAACTGTGCTGAAGGTAACCTCTTCCACTTCCAGTAAAGTGATTGTCTCTTGCTGCTCCTTCTGAACTGTCTCTTTTAGATCTGGAGTTTTCTGCATCCCTGTTGACCTTAAATACTTGGCCAGGGACAAGTCAGACTCCAGCTCTGAGGGTGGAGCAGCACTGGGCTCTGGACCTGCAGAAGTATCCTCCCACTGTGCTTCTCTATCCAGGTTATTCTCAGAGGCTTCCTCAGTGGGAGTCCTCTTCTTGCCCCAAGCCTCCTTCCTTTGCTCCTTCTGTGCCACAGGAACATCCATTATTAAACCAAGTAAGAGCTGGCCAAAAAAGAAGCCCTTGGTTGTGTTTGGTTCCTGTTGGGTGTCCCTGAGTATCTCTTCAGGGGAATCTGTTCTTTCTGTCTCACAGGTGGAGCTGTTGCTTCCTGTTTCAAAGTTCTTTTCTATCCCAGAACCTTCTTCCTCCTCAGCCTGATGCCCAGCCTGGAGTTTCTTTTCATGTGCAGCTTTTTTCAAGTCGATGATGAAGCTGTCACTCTGCGAGTCTGTGGTCTCTGGTCGTTCCCCACTCTCCCACATGTGTGTTTGCTGCACTCCTCTTTGGAAATCTGCAGTGGACTCCACCAGAAAACCATGAATTTTTCCCTCAGATGAATCCTCCTTACATACGCTTACCTCTGACTTACTAATTTCTTCAGCAGAAGATCCCTCTTCACCAGATATCACAATGTTGCCAAGGTCCCCATAAGGGATTTGCAAATCATCCCTTCTGATTCCTCTTGGCTGTGCCTCTTCCTGGGCAGCAATCTCCTCCTCCTGCATCCTGTAGCTCTGACGCAGTTCCTCACTCAGAGACATCTCTTCCATAAGTACATCATGTTGGTGCACAGGAGGGATAAGCCCAGTCACTCCTGCCTCGACACTCTCCAGAACTGTGGGGGTTTGTGCCTGTTTTGTGTCCACAGTCTCTGCAGCTGGTAAAGGCTCCACAAATGTCTTCAGATCAAATGCAATTTTGGTCTTATCAATCTCAGATAACAGCTGCTCTTTGAAATGCACTTCTAGGTGTACCTCAGCTTCCTCAGTAAAATCCTGGCCTGAGTTTTCTATGCCAGAGGGAGTGAGGATTAGATCCAAAGAAGAGTTGCCTGCATCAGACTCCATTTCTTGCAGCATTTGTCCATCATTGTGCATTTTCCAGTGTGCAGCATCCCCAGCATTAAGCATTTGTTCTTTACAAAGATGACCATCGGTCTCGTTGTCCTGTTCAATAACAACTGATCTCTCTTGCTCCTTGGCCTGTTCCTCCTTGGTCTGTTCCTCCTGTTCAATATCAACTGATCTCTTTTGCTCCTTGGCCTGTTCCTCCTGCTCAATATCAACTGATCTCTCTTGCTCCTTGGCCTGTTCCTCCTGTTCAATATCCACTGATCTCTTTTGCTCCTTGGCCTGTTCCTCCTGTTCAGTACCAACTGATCTCTTTTGCTCCTTGGCCTGTTCCTCCTGTTGCTCTTCTGTACAGAAATCATAAAAGTCATACTGCTCCTTTGTAGTTGTGCTTGCAATGTTGCTCTGCAGGTGGGGCATACTTGGCTTTTCTACAAGAGGCACATCAGCAGACATTGCCTCCCAGGCAGGGGCATTGCTCTCCTCCATGTAAACATCACTCCTCTCTTGCACCACAGGTGATATAGGAATGAAAAATTGTGAATCCTCACACTCCCTTGCCAGAGCGGACTGCTCAGAGGTATGTGTTTTTCCTTTCGCTTCCATAAATGATGACTTCAAAATGTCCCAGGACAGAGTATGTGGCACCACCTTGTCTCCTTCAGCCTCCAGTTCCTCTGAAAAGTGGCCTGAGTCCTTGGCCACCAGTTCATGTTCTTCCCTGGATATTCTGGGATGCAGCTCAGTGATATCAATTGCAAAGCTGTGTTCCTCAGAGACATCTTTTCCTCTGTGCTGCCTTATCTTAGAAATACCATCTGTATCCCTCACACTTTGATCTGTATAACCTACTTCTTGCCTTGCACAAACTTCCATGTTATCCAGCACCATCATTTCCTCCATCTCATTTTCCCTGAAGTGAGGAGTTTCTTTATACTCCTCTTCCAACTGCTCACCAGGAGACGGAGACAGCCTCAGGGACCAGGGTAGATGGGTTTCCTCCTCCTTGGAGCATGTGATCTGCTCCTCTTCATCCTTCGCAAGTGTGGTGAGGCCTTGGAGGTCCAGAACATGGTCCATGGCAGGCAGTTTCTCAGTACATCCATCCTTGCTATACAATCTGTGTGCACTGGGCTGCACTATCAGCTCAGAAGAAGTCTGTGTGGTTCCAGCCACATTCTTGGCCACACAACAATACATCCCAGCATCTGTGACAGAGACCTCTTGGATGTGTAAGCGGTACTTGCCATCCTTTCCTTCCTCAAACCTCAGCCTTTCACTAGCAGAGAGGCTCTGGCCATTCAAAGACCAGACCACAGCTGGCAGGGGCTGCCCAGACACAGCACACTCCAACACCACTGCCTCGCCCTCATGGCAATGAATGTGTGCTGGGGCTTCTGCCATAATTTGAGGAGGCTCATTTCCAATATCAAATGAAAACTTGAATTTGTGCTTTATGCTGGGAGCAGCCTGGTCTGGAGAGGGCCGCATGGTCTCCCTCATCTCTGTGTCTTGCTCTGGAGTTGGAGTAGGGGCAGTGATTTTGATTTCCACAGGCAGTGACAGCAAGTCTGATTCTGGAACTGCACTTGTCAGTTCCTGTTCTGCTGCAAAGGTGAGGCCAACTTCTTCTTCCTCCTCCTCCTCCTCCTCCTTCACCTTCTCCACTTCCTCCTGCTCCTTCTTTTCTTTCTCCCCTTCTTCTTCCTTCTTCACCTTCTCCTCGTGTTCCCCCCCCTCCTCTTTCTTCCCTTCCTCTTCTTCCTCCTTCTTTCTGGTCTCATAGGCTGGCATTCGCTGCCTCACATGGAGTGAAGCTGAGGTGCTTACTGTGCCCATTGGGTTGAAAATCACACAGGTCACGGTGCCACTATGATGGGGGAGCAGGGATGAGAAGGTCAGTGTAGAGCGGCACCCTGTGGTGTGAACCGCAGTGCCCTGGATGCACCCCACGGGCTTGGCATTGTTATACCATGTGACTGTGGGCTGTGGGCGGCCATGGAAGAGGCAAGAGAAAGTGCATCTATGCCCCTCAACAGCCTCCTGGGGCTTGACCTCCTGGACAAAGAGGGGTGGGCAGTCTTCCAAGAGCCCACGTGGCATCTGCCATCTTTCCTCTGTGGCCCTGGACCTGCAGTACCCTTTCAATACCTGCACCATGAGTGGCTCTGAGCCATCCATCATGGCAGCTGCCTCATGTGGGCTGGGATTCCCAGCAGGATACCTCTGGGGCATAGACATGAGGGATTCTTGCTTCTTTTTCAGTGCTGCCCTCTTTGCCTCCCTCAGTCGCTGCAGCTTCCAACGGATCTCCTCATCTAGCAGCTCCTCAGCATCCACTGTTGTTCCACTGTGCTCCCTACCACATGCCAGACCTGGACGCTGAGGCCCCACCAGTGGCAGCCTCTGAAAACGGATGGTTCGTACCATGCCCCGGGCTGGGGAGAGGCGCCCAAGCAACTGCTCAGCCTCCTGCCCCTTGTCGAAGGGTGAGCCAGTGCAGCGGAGCACCACCTGCAGCCGGTCCTCCTGCTGCTGCTGCAGCAAGCACTCCCAGCTCTCATGCATCCACTCCGCTTTCCCTGTACAACCTAAGCCCTGCTGCTCCCCACTGCGTGCCACCAGCAGTGAGGCAGTGGACTCAGCTGAGCCCTCACTGTTTATGGCAAATACCCTGTAGCTGCCAGCATCATGCTCCTGCACATCCTTCACCTCCAGGCTGGCACGATGCGTTCGCTCCTCGCTCTCAGTGCGGATCACCTTGCGGCAGTCCTGGTGAATGGGCCGGTTGTTGTGAAACCAAGCCATATGGGGTGGTGGGCATGCCACCAGCATGCACTGGAAGAGTGCAGGGTCCCCCTCCAAGACAGACCTACATTTAAGGCCCTGTGTGAAGGTGGGTTTACAGTTCTGGGGGAAAGCCAGCGTCACTGCTGTCCCAGGTCCCTCAAGGTTTGCCTTGCTGTGCTGCTCTGAAAGAGAAGGAGACTGGGTTACCATGTGCCACACTCTGCCTGCTGTCTGATTGAAAAAAATGAAATAGCAATATATTGAAATAAAAAATGGGCATGCAACAGATTTCATCACACACCCAGGAAAAAAAAGTAATTCACTCACCATATTTGTTCGAATAAACGCAATGCCTTGCTCTGTTTTAAAGATTGACACGAAAATCGTTCGTTGTCTGTTCTTTCTTCAGACTGTGGAAATTTCTTCTTGAACAAGCAAAAATGAATTTCAAAATAACACGTTCTTCTGTGTGTATGTTTTTGCTGCCTGGAAAAGCTGTGTGTCTTTGGATGGCAAAGGAGAAAATCTTACCTGACTTGCAGACAGTAGAATAAACGCCCTTTCTGACCCCTCTGTTTGTAGATTAAATGTTCAAACAATTGAGAAAAAATATTTTGAAAGATATTTTTTAAAGTAAGTAATTAGCTAACATGATATGAGAAGGCGTTTATTCGAACTAATACAGCCACTAACTTTACAGTGTTATGCACAGGGAAAAAAAAGCAAGCAACATGAACCATGTATGCTATCTGCAAGCCAGGGTAAGAGATATATAATGATGAATTAATGTATGTAAAATAAGTGCAAGAAATCAATGGGAATGTGTAGCTTTCACATGTCCTAAACAACAAGTGCTTTCTGGTACATCCCATCCATCCATCCATCTATCCATCTATCCATCCATCCATTCATCCATCCATCCATCCATTCATCCATTCAAAAGTGTCCATTGAACCAATTAATGTTAGGTTGCTAACTTGTTTAAAATAACATGATTAAGGTTTGTATAACTTCCTTCTGAAGTAAACTATTCCATGCATTCAAAAGGAAATTGAACAAATAGAAGCTCTGTGAACAGCTGCAAAGCATGAAGTAGAAGTTAAGAATATGGCTGCAAAATTATAAATTTGAAGTTTTAAACATAATTTAAAACTTATATAACCTTATAATGCAGGTAATCCTTTGCATATCAAAACAAACATGCAACATGTTCCAATATGCTTTAAAGTGTATCTTTCTTTCTTTCTCCATTAGACACTACATATAAGCAGATAAGAGCTTTTCACGATGTTACTAATTACAAGTACTAATTATTCAGTGTAACATCATTGGTGACTGTACCTTTCACTTCCATTTCACTCTCTTCCTCCAGCTTCTCATGAACAATTTTTTCTGGAGCTAGAATGAAAGGACAAAGCCATAGTTGTTAAAAATGCCAGTCAACACTTCCTGTGGTAAAAATGTCCAATTTCTCTTGCAAATACACAGAAATTCACACATACATACACATAAATGCATGCCAAACAATTCAAACACTTGATAAATTTTGAGAATAACCAAATTCTTTCAAACTTCTTTGCAATATACACTTTTCTATAAGGTTTGCTTTCTTTTTTGCAGGGTGGGAAAAAGTTTCTAAAGTAACATGCCTTTATCATGCCTTAAATCCCTGAAGAAAACACTCAACAGCCCACAGACTAATGAGATGCTTCTCGTTCTTTATCATCTCCCAGGGAAGGAATGCACTGGAATGCAATGATGCTATGCATGAGGAACTGATACTTGGAAGGAACATGCAGTTGCCAACCTGTCACTCTCAGATGGGTGCTGCACTCGGCTTGTCCTGCAGGATTAACTATCCTGCACTTGTATATACCCTTGTGGTTCTGACCCACTTTTAACAATCTTAAACTGCACAATGGCCCATCATGTTTTAAGGAACACAATGCAGACTCCTCAACTATTAGCTGGTTGCACAGCCAGACCACGCAAGGTGTAGGCACACCTTTCATTATACAAAAAAGTAACACATCATCTCCTTCTTTTACAGTGGTTTCTGAAGGCAGAGTTTCAAGAAACTCTGGTGCTTCTGCATCAGTTTCTGTGATGTCTTCATATGGCACAACATCAGGATAGTAGACTCTATTTCTTTGCTTCTCAGTTTCATATAGTCTTTGAGATGTAGTTATAAACAAGCTCGATGTTTTCTTGGAAGATTCTTGCTTAACTTCAGGTGCTTTAAACTGACAATCTTTGGCTGCTTTAAAGCTTTTAGTATCTGATTCAAGGGTAATTTTTGTTACTGCTTTGGCTTGTGCTTCTTTTGCTAGGTAAGAATAAAGTTAGGAAAAGGATTAGATCAGATGTTTTGCAGGAATAAAAAATACCCTTATACTTAGGGAAAAAACCCAATAATTAGTACTGAAAGAATGTCCAGGATATTAGTGCTACAACAACACTATTAAAGATAAACAATTACACTTTTCAGAACTCTGTTCCTGCTGGGCTAATTCTAGGTATCAGTTAAGCCTATGAGACTTTCATGGGACCAAGTCTTAGTCTGTAATGCCTAATGCAAGCACATCTTTGCTTTTAATTTAGAGCCTCAACTTAGAACATAGCAGCAGAAGATTATGTAAAGCACTTTGCACAGCTCAAGGAAGAAAGAAACTTCAACATGTAAGAGTCAAAAGAGTCATCAATGGCTTCCTCCTTATTCATCTTAGTTTTCTGATCTTGATTCCTTTGAGCTCAGCAGAAATGCTATCACCTGTCCAGTGTGGTAATAATACATTTTTTGGTCTTCACTTAGTGACAACACAACTAACACTTTAATACTCTAATGTTGGGAAGAGGTCGAAGGAGTCTTAGCCAAAACAAATACTTCTATCTCAAGGAGATTGAAGGGTGCAGTAATGCAATACTTGCACCCATTAATCCTTTCAAGTGCATTGACTGTACTGCCAGTCTTTGAATTGGAACCTTGGATTCATTGTAAACACATTGGACCTATAGAGTTTGAAATGACCAGGTATCTAGTTCAACATTGTTTATCTGACATTCTTCCTTAAACTCCAGCTTCAGGAAATCTCAAAACGGAAAAACTCCTACCAGCCTGTTTCACTTTACATTTCACTGTATATCATGACGGATATGAGGAATAAAAAGCCTCAGACATCTGTGACTTGCTGAGAAGAGGCATGAAGTTACAGTACCAACCTCCTGGTACTGCCTTATGAATAGAGCTGTAAATGTGGAGGAAAAACCCCAAGCATTATAACTACAGCTTTCTCAATTAAATGCTGATAATAAAGGAAATATGAGTGAGCTATAGGCAGTGATAAAGGAGTTGCAAAGGGTAAGTCATAATGTTAAAAGTCAGATAACCACCTTTGACTGTTAGTATTGCAGCAGTTGTTGTCCCTCCATAATCATTATAAACAGTACAACTGTATAGTCCTTGATCTGTCAGCTGGGCATTTAGGATTGTGAGCAGCAAGACCTTTCCATTTTGTGATTTCTTCAATTTTTCAGACAATTCTATCCTTTCACCTTCGTGGGTCCAAAGAAACTCAGAGAATAAATCATTTTCTAAGGCACATACAAACTGAGCAGTGTCACCACATTTCACAGTTTGGTCTCTGAGCTGCAAGAGAATCTTTGGAGGGACGTCTTTCATTTCCTGAGCAGTGGTCACAGAGATTCTGGTGCTTTGAGATGTTTGGGAAAGGATTGTTGTATGCACAGCTTCCATTTCTTCAAGTGATGTAGCCTTCATGATCAAACTTTCTGATACACTTTCAAAAACCTGTACACCCAATTCCTGTGATGGTTGTTGCACTGATTTAGATTCTTTTTGATAAGTTTTAATGTTGTTCTTCATGAGAGGATCAACAAGAAGTTCTGATATAGCCTGTGACTGGACAGACTCTTTTATATCTTTCCCAGAACTTTGCCTATCTAGGGC
Source organism: Coracias cyanogaster (assembly GCA_033124195.1). Taxonomy (NCBI): domain Eukaryota; kingdom Metazoa; phylum Chordata; class Aves; order Coraciiformes; family Coraciidae; genus Coracias; species Coracias cyanogaster. The sequence continues at coordinate 56,708 of JAVSBS010010520.1, forward strand.
TTGCACTGTGTAATCAAGCAACAAAAATAACAACAACATTAGTATTTAAAGAACTTTATGAGGCCATGCTCTGAACAAAATGAAACAGCATGGAGGATGAAAATGAATGATCTTCATCTGAAAACTCAGCATGCCAGATGCACTACTCTCTTGACACAAAGATTATCCATTCACATACATGAATGATGGCTGTTGCCTAAGATAGTCATGCAGTTGATACACAGCTGATGCTTGTCTCCTTTCACTGAACTTGTCCATTTTAGTATTGGCAACTTATTATGGAACTTTTTAAAGAGGTTGTTGTTTGTTTGTTTGTTTTTCCTACAACACAGTGCAAAATACCTCAGTCAATGTTATAAAGATCGCTTAATTACTTTAAAAATCTGAATGTCCTCAGTAAAATTATTCTAGTCTTTGACCTATATCAGGATGCAAATTCATAAATTTCTGAATGTTACAGAGAAAGAGTGATTGGGTTACAAAAGGTAGGTACTACTAACATTAGCTGGTAAAGAAGAGGTGTGAAACAAGAGAAGATGAACATTAGTAACAGTGTAGAAGTGTGACATACAACAAAGTGAATCCCTTTGAAGTAAAAATGGGGTTTTACCTTCTGCAGTCACTGTAAGTGTAGCTGTACAAGTTGTTTCTCCAGCACTATTTCTTGCCTTGCAAGAGTATTGGCCAGCATGCTCTAAGAAAGCATCTACTATTATCAGTATAGCTGTGCCTGTGGACTCATCAAAGTGGAAAACTAAGTCTTTTGTAGGCAACATAAGTTGTTGATTATGAAACCACTGGATTTTTGGTTTGGGCAGGCCAGAGACTCTAGCTTGAAAACTGACTGATTCCCCGCTGCATACTCTGCAGCTTGAAATAGGCTGGATAAAGGTGGGCCTTTGGCCAATAGACTCCTCCTTAAGTGAAACAGATGAAGAAACATGCCAAAGGGACTCTGAGGTAACTTCTTCAACCTTTTTAAATCCTGAAAAGAAGCACGCCAATTTTTAATCTCTCACCCTACACTACAATAAATTTTCTCTTTCATTCAAGAAATTTTTTTCATAACTTGAAATTTAACAGCATGAATAATTCTAATCCATAATTTATAACATCTGTTGCAAAAAGAAAACAAATTATTTATGGTTAAACAATATCAAGGACAATATAGAACTTAAATAGCAAATTCTCCAGACAAAGTTGCTGCTCTAAAACTTTGGTCAATGTTTTATCAATCCATATGAATGTAAACTATTTCTTTTCAGCTGCCCAAGTACCTACACAGCCCTACTTAACATGTTTTCCAATACCTTCAAAGTAATTTATTTTATACAAAAATGCTTACTAGATTCTTCTCACAGTCAAATCAAAGAATGTGTGAGCAAAGCACTTCCATTAGAAATAAGGTTTCTCTACCATCCTTTGTGCATGACAGATTCTAATACTGGAGAGAATGAAAAGATGAGTTGCACGGAACATGGAAAAATTCTGAAATAAGTTTTCCTGTGCATGATCTATATTTTGGAGACATAAATGTATGCTGTGGACATTGTAAAAGTTAGAAATTAATTGAGTTAAAAGACAAGATGAGAGACAACAACTCACATATAATCATCAGTGTATATTAAGATTAGTGCTGGAACATGACCTAAACAAGACACACTGTACCTTCTAGCTTCAAGGTAGCAGTGCTTGTCACTTGGCCTACAGAATTGCTAGCCACGAAGGTATAGATTCCTTCATCCTCTGGATAAGCTTCAGCAATCTCCAGCTGGTAAGTGTCTTCAAACTGAGTCATTCTAAAAAATCGCGATGGCTTGATCTCTCTCTCTTTACTGTACCAGGAGACTTTCAGATCTGTTCAAGCAAGAGAAAGAAGAAATGTAAAAATTTTAAAATATTTTGTACTTTTAAAATCAGAGAAAGTATCATTTTTAAAAAGAGATTCTTCTGCAATTGCCTGATTAAACAGGCTATAAAATCATTAGGTTAAAGAAATTAAAGCAGAATATTATTTTGCTAAGGGCAGTACCTTGCCTTTTTTTGTTGCAAATATTATGAATTTGACACCTCATATTTCTCAAGAAAGATCTTGTCTTTGTACCTATGTAAAACTCCTATATGTTGTGTTACTGGACTTGTAAACGCTCCTGTAGCCTTGGGAAAGAGGACTGAAGCAGACTTTAACCTTGCCTGTCCATCTGGCACGGTACTACATCACGAATCAAATGTTTTGATACAAATAGTGTGCTATTAATGTCATCAGAAGAAAGAGACTTTTTCAATAGCCAGCTGCATAGTGTGTACTGATAAACAACTGTATTTGCAAGCATTTATTACTCACACTAATATAAAAGGTTTTCACAATGGAAGTGAGAGGTATGCAAATGCACTTGGATACAGTACACAATAAGAGAAATTTTCAATGGGAAAAAATTTCTTCACCAAAACGATTATCAAGTGTTGGAACAGGCTGTCCAGGGAAGTGAACATCCCTGGATGTATTTAACAGACGTAGTTGTGGTTCTGAGAGACACAGTTTGTGACGGACTTGGCAGTGTTAGGTTTATGGTTGGACCTCATGATCTTAAAGGTCTTTCCCAACCTAAACGACTCAATGATTCTGTGAAACAGGGCCTATATGAAAGGATCCTTATTCTCTGTGCTGTAAATGCAGCTTCTACGTTCAAATAAATACAGTTCTTGTACAAAATGTTACACCAACATGCTTTGTACATTTCTTCTAACATTCATTTTCTGAGCTTTAGGACCACTTCTAAAGCAGAATCAGAGTTTTTGTAAAGCTTTTAAAAAACAAATTGCAGTTTGATTTCAAGTGATAGAAACACAATTTTTATATATCAGCATATATATGTATGATAGCAAATTTATGTGGATTTTTACACAGTTATCACTCGGGATTTTTTTTAATTTGGAGTTTTATTTATCTTTAAATAATTGTAAATTATTCAGGATTGGAACTAGATCTTATTTTGGAGTTTACCATGTGAAAATTTTATTACTAGTCATAGGACCGTTTACTGAAGTGAAGAAAGGTATTTTTATTTAGTTTTGTCCTAATTTGGACTTATTTTAATTGTATATTTATATTCTATGTAACTAAAACTAGCAAACATATTTAAGAAAAATCTGCACTTAAAAAGTGAATATCTTTTTATGCTAGGAAAAAGAATGCAATAACAGTTTACAATTTGCAGGAATATTAGAATAAAGGTTGAGGCAAAATTTCAGTCTGTTTGTTCAGTTAACTGACATGACACTGTGTCATCAGAAAATTCATCATGTTCATTTAACACGATGCCCTGTGTTTTGAAACTCTACATTTTACTTAGTAAGAGTTTTCCAACATCAGTTAACATTTGAAATGCTAGAAGTTTCCAAAGACCAGTTTTCTTGAAACTGACCTTCTTTTTAGAAATGCTTAACGTTTATGGCAGCTTATAACTTTCATGCTTGGTGCCATCTTTAACATATAACTTGTTTATCTGTTACTTGTCAGTGAGTAACACTTTGCTGTATGCATATATCAAATAACTTCTAGGGAAGGAGTGATCCCAGCATGCATAGGGCTGCATTTTTTTCTGAGTTTAGGATGAAAAATTCTGAGACATGAAACGACGTACAGGATTTCATTAAACCCACCTGTCCCTGTAACTCTGCACTGAAAACGAGCAGACTGTCCCTCAGATGTAACAGCATCACGTAGTGGCACTATAACAGCAGGTGGATACACTGGCACTTCTAGCTCAGGAGAAACAACTTCTGGAACTAAAGGATAAGAAAAAGAAGTCATTTTTAGAGATGAAGAAGATCTCACATGTTGACAGTCTCATGTCGCAGGCATTGTTACGAGCATGGGAAACTCACTTTCCACTGAAAGTGAAGCTGAAGTTGTAGCAACTCCGTAGTCATTTTTAGCTTCGCAGGTGTACACTGCTGCATCTTCAGGGAAAGTTTCAATCAGCAATAGGGTATATTCTTGTGCATCATGAAGAAATTTACACTTGAAACCTGGAGACAGCTGTTGATCATCTTTGTACCAGGAAATTTTGGGCTGTGGTTTGCCTGATATCATAGCACAGAAGCGGGCAGGTTTGCCAGAGTCCACAGTGGTTGGCTCTAGTTCCTGAATAATCCGGGGTGGCTCTGGAGCTGCAAATTGCGGGGAGGGAGAGAAAGGACGGGGAAGGGAAAGGGAGGGAGAGAAAGGAAGGGGAAGGGAAAGGGAAGGAGAGAAAGAAATCTCAATTTTAGTATTTATCAAGGCTTCAAAAATGTTACCAAGTATTTTTATTTTATTTTTCTAAATCTTATTATTCTCAGTCTTGCATGCCCATGAAAATCTGCCCTTTTCCTTGATGCAGGGGAATGATCTAGCAGCAAGTGCCTTAACATAATAAGCTGTGTTGGCATAAGTGTTTTCTGGCAAAATGTGTCCAAGGATTGTTAGGTTTGTCCCTCTGGCAGAGCATATTTGTCCATATGAACAAATTAGTTTTATTTGGACTTGAGAATTTCCTGGTCTAAATAAATACAGTGGGGGAAAATACTGCTATAGCATTTTGTCCTGGTTTGAATTAGAACAGAACTAAATCAGTTCAGTGATTTTACTTTTCAGCTCAGTCTCTTCTAACTAACTGCAGTTTCTGAAGTTAACAGCATATTTTTGCAGACAGAGTCTGCTTCTACCAGTGATAATGCTCAATGTTTAGGGTTTGGTATGCAGACCAAGGCTACTGCTAAATCGTGTGTACCATGTTGAGGGTGCAGTAAGAGGTTGGACCTGTGGGGAGAATTGGCCAGGACAGGTGACCCTAAACTGACCAACTATGTGTTCCATCGCACATACGTCATATTCAGTATAAAGCTGAGGGATCACAAGTGTCAAGCTCTTTTCATCAATGGCTGCCATCTGAGGAGGACTCTGTCCATTCTGCCTTCAATCTCAACCCATGTGTTCCTGAATCCAGTTCCAGAATCTAGTTCCTGTCTGCCATTGTGTCCAGTTTGGGACTTACCCAGTCCGTGCTCCACAGCATCAGTGGTGACAGTGATGTAATTGCCATCGGGGGTGGTTGGGTTTGATTTTTTTAATGTATATTTGTGTATATTCTGTTTTATTATTATTATTTTCATTAAATTTAGTTTCATTTTCTTTTCTAACCCATAAGTGTCTCTCCCTTATTCCCTTTCCCTTCAGATTTGAGAGTGGAGAGGGGTTAATAGAGAATAATCTGTCCCTCATCTAGTGGCCAGTCCAACCCTAAACCTTGACAGGTTGGAATAGCATTGTCACTCCCTGAATAGTGTTTCAAACAAAAGCTGAAGCCTGTGTGATAGAAATCATAATTTTTAATCTCTCTTTTCTCCTGTCACTTCCTCCCCAGGGAAACAGCTGCAGGCTCTCGTCCCTACCCTGTCCACCTCAGCAGCAGCAAGCAGGCAGAGATGGCATTTTCTCACTAACCAAGACCTATGGTGCCAGTGAAAACCCCTCAGGAGAAGGGAGGAAAAAAACCACACTTTACGTTCTGGAAGAAGAAATCAAAACCACTAGCCAAGAGTCAGGAATGGTGATGCTGTCCCAAGGATGATATGACCTCACCAGCCTGCACTCAGTTTCTCAAGCCCAGAGCTTCTTTGCATGGTAGACAACAAGAAAAGCCACTCCAGTAGAAAGGGCAGAAAACACTTTGCTTCTGTTTTTCCTCCAAATATGTCCACTAAGACAAGCATATACTAATTTAATATTATCTCTCCACAGGATTAAGTCTACTGCTCCCACTTATGGTATTTTGTAGTACACATTGTCATGCAGACAGCTGAATCATCATGGTGTTACGTGGAAGCAGCCTGAAGTATATGTATAGTGACTCTTGGTACCTCTTGGTACCTCTCCCATCACATTGACCACCTGTTACTGCAGACAGCAGCATTCAGATCATCAGCTAGCCATCTATTTCAGCAGAGCATGAAACATCCATGTACATGAGGATTTTGGTAGTGTTCCAGACATGACATTCCCTTTGGAATTCTTTTTTTTACTTTCAAAATTCGAATTCCAAAAAATCTATATAGAAATCAGATAAATACAGGGCAATGAATACAGTTAAAACATTGTTTGTGGGAATATCTACCATTCACATAGAGAACAACAGAACTCCTGTTCCGTCCTGCAACGAAAGTGTATTCTCCAGCATCAGAGTAAGTGGTTTCAAAGATGCTCATTCGATGAACCCTCCTTTCCACCACATAACTGTATCTTTCCTCATATTGGAAGTTGATCTCAATACCATCCTTGTACCACTGTGGTTCAATGTCATCTTCATTGACTTCAAATTCAATTTCAGCTCTTTGTCTCTCAATGACCTTTGAACAAATAGAATAAATATTAGAAACAGCATTTGTTTTCACAGATGGTCCCACACTCCAGTTTCCTAGAAGGCAGCCCTGACTTTATTATTACAGATTTTTGTGTTAGGACTCTTGCTGGTTAAATATTCTAGCTCTTCATTTGCATTATTTTTGAATGACAAAGTTATGAAATATTTATTCTTCTGTATAGGTCATACCTGAATATCTTTACGGACACTTCTGATACGAATGTCACGACCTTCTACAATCAAATTGGCACTGGATGTGTTTCCACCTGCTACTACAGTGTACTGACCAGCATCAGACATTCTTGTGGAAGGAATGATGAGACGATGGACATATTTTTCTCTTTGAATTTTCATCCTAAGGGCATCAGAAAAGAAAATGAGCAAGTTATTTCCTGGGGGGAAATACATACCAAGTCAATATGCTATAGAATCAATCATTTACCTATCACCAATCTGGAGTTCTTGCCCATCCTTCATCCACTGGACCTGAATATCAGGTTCTGAAACTTCACATTCAAAAATAGCCCTCCTCTTCTCCACAACCTTGATGTCTTTAATATGCTTCCTAAACTCAATGTGACGAGCTAGGGCAGAAAAAAAGTAGAATGAGTGCCATCATGCTATTTAAGCCACTAGAAGTCACTAAACATACAAATCAAGAGGGCAAATACCTTCCACATATAAAGTGGCTGACGAAGCTGCTTTTCCAGCCACAAAAGTGTACTCTGCAGCATCACCAAAATGCACGTTTCTTATGGAGAGGGAATGTGTGAGCTTCTTTGTTCGTATCTGGCATTTATCAGTTGATTTTATTTCTATCCCATTCTTCAGCCATTTGTATGAGATACCTTCATAGTTAACAGTAACTTCAAATGTTATTGTATCTTTCTCTTCAGCATTGATGTCTTTTAGCATGGAGGTAATTAGGATGGCTGAAAGAAAATAAATATACATGGTTTGGGGGGTTTTGTTCCGTTTTGCTTTATTTTAAATATGTTAACTGGATCAGAGATGCTTAAAATTCTTTAAGACAGAGTCTGATTTTTGGTAATATTAAACGGAAGGTTCTGTGTCCAGAATCAACACTACAATTAAATTTACCCGAACTTCTGAATGACATAGGAATCCAAATTCTGTCTCCTGTGGCAACTTGGCAGTCAAGCATGTTGGCCTACACAGAAGAATCCAGGATCTGACTTCCAAACTCACAGCTTCTAAACCTCTTTTAAAAATGTAAGCAAGGCTGTTTAGCATTATTTAAAAATACCTCCACAACAGTGCTGGTCTTGTCTGAATTGCACCAAGTGGCTATATTAACATAAACTCTATTATTGGTAACTGTAAAATATTATGGTTAATTTCATTTTTACGTACGTTTTACAGTCAGAGTTGCACTGACTCTGTCATTTCCACAGACAAATGTGTATTCTGCAGAATCTTCACTGCTTGTGTTCATGATATTGAGCTGATGGAGTTTCCCCTGGACCACTATCTTGAACTTTTCACTCATTTCAATCTCCACACCATTTTTCAACCAGACAGCAGGCACATTGAAATGAGAAACTTCACACTGAAAAGAGGCTGTTTTGGTCTCAGGGATCTCAATGTTTTTCATAGTCTTTGTGATGTGTATGGCTAAGAGGGGGAAAAAAAAAAAGAGAAAGAGAAAAATTTTTTAAGTCAGTATGGGTTGAAGACTGCAAAAACCCAAAGGTAACAGGCTATGAAATGTCAGGTCAAGCTGTTCAATATGAGTTGGTGTAGCAATTAATATAATTACTTTCTTACAAACTTGAAATACTTACTTTCCACAAACAGTTTTGCTTTACACTCAATTTGTCCAACAAGAGCTGTATATTCCCCAGCATCAGCAGGAGATATGTTATGCAGCATAAGCTTGTGCACTTTCCTTTGTGAGATCATCTTGTATTTATCGCTTTGTTTCAGCTCAACATTTTTGTGAAACCATCGGACTGGTACAGTATCATGGGATACACTCAGTTCAAAGGACACAACAGCATTTTCCAAAGCAGTCACATCCTTTGGCTTTTTGATGATCTTGACAGCTTGAGGAAAAAATCAGTGAGATTCAGAAGAGTGTTTGATTTGAATTTCAAACCACTCATTAAAGTAAATATTCAAACCAGGTTGACTTACTTTCCACATGAAGTCTGGCATTTGCTCCTATCTTGCCAAGCTTAAAGCTATATACAGACTCATCAGTGACAACACAGTGTTTAATTTTCAGTGTATGAACAGTTCCTTTCACTGAAATTTCGTATTTGTCATTTGATTCAAGTTCAACACCATTTTTAATCCACAGAGCTCCTTCCACATCAGGGTGGCTTAGTTCTACATTGAAAACTGCCTCCTGTGTTTCTGTCACAGTCAAATTCTTTAGTGTCTTCTTTATCTTAACAGCTAGGGGAAAAAAAAAAAACAAAAAAACCCCAAAAAACAAGACAAAAATTTAAAATTGTAGTAAATATAATAATCTTAATAAAATTGAATCATGATGCTTCATTTTAAAATCTGGTATGTATATATTGATTTCTACAGTTTCCACCAAAGTGGTGTGCTTGGAACACATAAGGAACATTCATTTACAGCATCCATGGGAAGCAGGGCTTTTCATTTTATATATTTATTACACAACTACCAGAGAGTGAATTTCTACCTGCTAGACAGGACCTTGAATAAAACGTGTTTTTATTAAAATACCATCTAAATGGTATTCCAAATCAGGTAAGTTTGCTGCCTCTGAAAGAGCATCATAATATAAAAATATTTTCAGAAATTAAATGAAATAAAATTGTATCTTAGGTCCTGATCCATGCACAAGTGAGTGATGCTGGACTGAGTCTTAAAGACACCAGATAGTTATAAAAAATACTGACCTTCAACCTTCAGCTTGGCAGAAGTCTTTGAGCTTGCTATTTCATAGCTGTATTCACCCATGTCATCCAGTTTCGTGACAGGGATATTGAGCCTTCTCTTTACACCATCAGATTCAGCACGATATTGATCTGTCATAGGCAATGGTCTACCATTTTTTAGCCACTGGCCCTCTGATTCAGGATTTGCCACCTCACACTCAAAAACAGCTGTCTGGGACTCAGCCACAGTCAGGTCAGTGAGAGGCTTTGAAATGGCACCACCTGTTGGGAAGCAAAAGCACAGGTTTTAGCTGTGGTGTTCAATTTTCCCCTATGTGGAAACGCAACCACGTAAAAAGTAGATGCTGGAATGCTTTGCCCTAATTTGCGGCATGGCCATAGGCATTCTAAGTCCTGTGAAAACTCAAGAATAGAATGTGATGTGAACATCACACAAAGATGTTTCTTACTTTTATGCTAACTATTCTCATTTATTGTTTTTATTATTACCACAGCCATACTGATCATCCAAGACAAAAACCTTCTTTTTATATCAATTACATCAAAGCATACTACAGCATTCCATACTATGGCTCTGATTTAGTGAAAAATATTAGCACTTAAAGGCTTTGTTGAATTCAAATTATACCAATCACAAAAGAAAAGGAGAAGAGCAAGGAGATCATAGAAAAAAAGAGATATTAAAGACAAAAAGTACAAAACCAGTACAGTTACTACAATTACAAAATACAGCACACTAAACATTGTTTTTAATCACAGTGAAAAATCTTGAACTTTAACCCTACTAACCTGCTACTATAAGCTTTCCAGATGTTTTCTTCTCTCCAGCATAAAATACATATTCTCCTTCATCATCTTTCATCATCTTCACGACTGTCAATTTATATATTTTGCCATGTGCTTCGATTTTATATTTAGGACTAGCCTTTATCTCTTGGCCTTTGAAATGCCAGATCACATCAATCCCTGAATGGGAGAGCTCGACCTCAAAGGATACATTCTGCGTTTCAGTGCAGGTGATGTCATGAAGACCTCTAATGATCTCAATTTCTATGGAAAGAATACATTACAAATATATTTGTAGTTTCCACAGTTTTTTATTTTAAATAAATAATTTCATAAAGAAGTGTGCATCTTAAAGAAAACCTACCTTCAACTGTGACATTGCAACTTGTTTCAACTTTTCCAACCATTAGCTTATAACGTCCTTCATCTGATGCATGGGTTCTGGCAAGCACCAGCCTCTGTTTAGTGCCTTTACATACCATTTGTACACGTTCATCAGGCTTTATCTGATGATCATTTAGGTACCATTTTGAGGAAGACACATCAGGTGCTGAAACTTTGCATTCGAGGATAGCTTTTGTTCCTTCAACTACGTGAACATCTTTTAGAGGCACTATTATTTCCACACCTGTCAAGTTAGAAAAATATTCATCATGTAAAAAAAAAGCCTTTAAGAAGTAATCCCAAATGACCCGAAAACCAAACACACCTTCAAAATCATGATAATGACTTACTGTACACTGTAATCTGTCCAGTGGTTGACAGTTCAAGATCAGGAACACTAAAAGAGTAAGCTCCACTATCTTCCTTTGTTGCATCTTCTATCAGCAACATGTGTGACTGTTTATCCAACACTATATGAATACGATCACTTGATTGAATTTCATGACCGTCTTTCATCCAGACACCTTCCACATTTTCTAGGGAGACTTTAACTTCAAGTTGTACAATGTCTCCCTCACAGACTTTTTGATCAGTAAGTCCTTGAAGAATAGCCATTGGACGAGCTGTGGAATGAAATAAAGTTGAATAATCCTCATAACAGATATGCAGAATATTGAATATTAAGGCAGTATGAGTTACAGTGATATAGCAATAATATATGCTATAATATAGAAAATCTATAATATACAGACAATATAAGCATTAGAAATGCTTACGCTTCATCTTCAGTTTGCAGTGAGTCCTTTTTCCGTCAACAACAAAGCTATACTCTCCTTGATCATCTTTATTAACATCTTTAATAGTGAGGATCTGGCGACCACGGCGGGATGCAATCACATATTTATGATTAGAAGTGAGTTCAACATCACCATGATACCATTTCCCCTCCACGTCTTCCGGGGAAACCTCACATTCGAGTTCACCTGAGAAAGATTCTGGTACTTCAACATCCTCCAGTTCTTTAATAAACTCAACCAGAGCACCTACAGGCAAAAATAATTAAATTCATGCATAAGATTAAGTAGATATACCTAATGAAAATATTTCTTATTAAATGAGACTAAGAAAATTCATATATATGCAATGTAACTGTTTCACGTAAATATATCTCCAAACTTTCATACTGGATTCCAAGAATATGAAAGCAGCTTGACCATTTCTTAGTGCATTAGACATCACTTGACATTGTTTTATTTCTTCCCGAAGCTGATTTCACTTTAACATTAGTGCATAGTACTAAGCTGTGTGATTCTTACCTTCAACAGTAAGCTTTGCAGTAGTTTTTATGGATTCATCTTCTACCAGTGCACAGCTGTAGTCATCAGCATCAGACATTTCAATTGTTAGTACAGAAAGAAAATGAGCCTTTCTGTCTGAATGCATCCTGTACTTGTCTCCAGAATGAATCTCAATTCCATCCTTAAACCATTTCACTTTGACAAAGGGTTCTGATGTCTCGCATTCAAACGTTGCCATGGAGTCTCTCTCTTTAGCAACAATATCTTGTAATTTCTGGGTGAAGCTGATTAACTGCTTGGCTGTGCAAAACAATAGGCATTGAATCAAGGGTGCACTGACTATGCAGACTTACACTACAGTAAGCAGTAGGATAAAAGCAAGAGAATTTAAATTACCTTGTACTAACAGGAAAGCATGGCTAGAAGTTTCACCAGCTATATTGACTGCTTTCACCATGATGCTGGCAGAATCATCAGAAGTCACATCTCTGATGACTAATTCACAAACATTATCTTCAGGCCAGTACCAATACACACGATCAGTCCTCTCAATCTGCACGCCATTTTTGAACCACTGGCACTCAGGGTCTGGTTTTCCCACCACTCTTACACGAAAGTGTGCATCTGTCCCCTGGGCTACAGTCTGGCTTTGAATTCGTTCAAATATCTTGGGAGCCTCCATGCTTGGACTAAGCTCAACTTTCTCTGGTTTGAATGTTGGAATGGTGATCTTGCCTTCAGGAGGAAGTGCTTTCTTCTCTTCCTCTGGGATCTCTTTGGTCCAGTGAAGAAGTTCTTCTTTTGTCTTTTTTAACATTTCTTCATATGACTCATCTTTTTTACGAGACTTAAGTTCCACAGCAGTGATGGCCTCATAATAGCCCTCTTCTGTCCTGCGCTTGAATTTACTGCGTAGCTCTTCAGATTCCTCTGAAAGCTTCTCATGAGTAATTCTTTCAGCCCTTTTCAGTTTCACCACTTCTTTGGCTGTTGCCTCTGCAGGTTTGTCTACCTTCTGTACTTCAAAGAGAAGTTTTCCAGCCTCTGCCACTACAGGCTCATGTTTGGGTTCAGGAGCACGACGAAGAACAGATCTGAAGTCTTCCCTCTGCTGGATCTCAAGTCTTACCTTATGCTCAATAAAGCCTTCTGGATTCTCTGCAGTGACTTTCACCTCTCCTGTGTCATATGATTTGCAGTCCACAATATCCAGGTAGTAGATTCCATCATAACGGAGTCTAAACCTTTTGCTCTTACGGATGAGCTGTCCATTGAGGTACCAGTTGACCTTGGGCAAAGGATAGCCAGTCACACGGCAGCGGAATCGTGCTGTTTCACCTTCCAGGACTCTTGCAGGTTCAGGAACCAAAACAATTTCTGGTTTTTGTTTTTCCTTTTGGTCCATTGCAACTGCAGGAAGAGCACCCTCATGGGCCATTCTTTCTAACTCTTCAATCCGCTGCAGTCCCCTTCTGCCTTCTGGCAACTGGGATTCTTCCACAAGGCTTTTCTCATCCTTCACAATCAGAGTAGCAGATGTATGGTCTGTACCATATTTGTTAGTTGCCCTGCAAGTAATCACTCCACTGTCTCTGGAATAGGCTACTCCATAGTCCAGGCTACAGTACCCAAATTCATTGATCATGCGGAGTCTGTTAGCTGCTTCCAAGGGTTTGCCATCATGCAACCATTCTACCACCATGGTTGGGTCACCAATTGGTGTAAGCCTGCACTCAAAATGTGCTGGTCCAAATTGTTTGAGCCTTAGAGATGTAAGCTTCTTCTTAAAAAATGGTTTCTGTTGCTTTTCTTTGTCATAGAGATCTCCTTCCTCCCATTGCTCTTGACCATAACGCAAATGGAGAGGCTCTAACTCCGGTGCTGCAATCTCCTTGGCTTTATAAGTTCCTTTTGGAATGATTAATCTCCTTTCTGGTTCAGGTTCTGCATGTTCAACTTCAACATTTACTTTGCACCGAGTAGTGTCCCGGCCAGCTTTATTGATAGCAGTAGCAGTATACCATGCAGCATCTTGCCTGGCAGTAGATTCAATTTTAAGGGCAGCTGACCCCTTGGTTCCCTCAATCCTGAAATATTAAAACAACTTTTTAAAAACTTTTTTGCACTTCTTTGTCATTAATTTTTGCCCTTCTCCAAAATTGGGTCAAAGCCTCCAAAGGCAAATTTCTGGAGGAATTAGACATGTTGTTTATGTTTGTTCATGTTTCTCAGTGTGATGCCTAAGAATATAACAGGTAAGGATAATAAAAGCCAGTCTTGAATTCAATGGCAGTTTTGCCTTCAGAGGACTTCAAAACCAGAGACAGATAAAAGGTCCCTAAATCTCTGTTGTAAAAGCGTTGGCTTTGCAGAATAGAAAATACACAAATACACTAGCTGGAAAAAATGGAGTCCTGCAAGGTATTTTACATGTCTAAGCCTTGCTGCAATGCAAAAGCTGTTAGTAGCTTCATTAGCCATTGGACTAAGCCCTTTTTGAATCCCTTCTTTGGGAACAAATTATATTCAGCACCCTATAGGAGGCACTTTGCAAGATAGTGATCATTAACTCCTTTATTATATAAACAAAATAAAAATGCTTACTTTATTTTGGGGTATTTATGAGGTACAATAATGTCACTGTTCTTCAGCCATACAATGTCAGGATTAGGATTTCCAGTAGCTTTTACTGCCATTTCCAGTCTAGAGCCCTCCTTTACACTAACATTCTTCAGCCTTTCCACAAAGTGTGGTCTGACTAGGTCTTCCTTAGCTGAAAGAGCAAGGGTAAGTTATCACAAGAGAAAATGACATAATCATGGCTTTTAATAAGAAATGCTCCTCAGCCTCCTAAAAATAGCATGCACAGTAGATACCTTCAACAGTCAGCGTCATTGAGACTGAAGCTTTGCCTGCCCTATTCTGGGCAATTACAGCCCATTCTCCAGAGTCATCAGGCATAGCAGGAACAATAATCAATGACTGTGTGCCATCTTCTTTAATCACTATTTTATGGGTGTAGTCGTTAACCACCTGTTGACCTGCAGATACACATGAAAGAAAAAAACAAAAGCAATCAGGGACACTCAAAATGGTGTTTAATTTAAAATGCATGTAAGATTGTTTTTGAAGATTATTTATTTATAAAAATGAGGCTGATGTACCATTATGGAACCAGTATGTCTCTGGCATAGGTCTGCCAACAACTTTTAAGTCAAATCTTGCTGTCTGTCCCTGTGAACATTTAAATGATGTAGGTTTCAGCACAAAAACTGGCTTATATAGTCTCTCTAGTTGTCCTTCATCAGTTTCTTCTAATCTGCGGGCAGGAGAACGAGAAGGAGAACTGCGGGCAGGAGACCTGCTTGGAGAGCGCGGAGAAATAGACCTGGAAGGAAAAGATAAGACAGATATGTATGATGAATCCATATAGCAGTGGGTTGGCATAGTAAACAAAATTCATCTTTTGCCTTTAAGCATGGTTTATTTTAAAGAGGTTACCCAATTTATCCGTGTGAGAAATTGTAATGAAACTAATTTCTATTTGTAGTCAATTTTCTTTAGGTTTGAGACGGCAATTTGTATAGCTGAATAGTATTAGGATACACCATAGCCAGGGAAATTTTTGGTTTAATCTTGTGCATGTTTGTGCATGTGTATGGATGTATACGGAGACAGAACACAGCACTTGGCAATTCTGGATCTTTTCCGTCATAGAAATAGACCTATTTCAAGGGTGGGAAATAAGAGTCACATACAGTACTAAAACTCAAGAGAAGAAGAACCTTTTTTTTTTTTCCAAAATATGAGTACTTTAAGAAATAACTATGGTCACTGGGGTTGTAAATATACTACTGTGGCTGGATATGCATGTGAATGATGGTACTCTGGGAGCTGCACTGCTCATCAAGAAGGTTAATCAGACAAAGAGTTTGCACATAAATCAATATAAGCCATGAAAATATAATTTAGAATTTTTCTAGAGGTATGCAAATTCCAATAACTTAAGCTATTTAGCTCCTATGTAATCAGTTTTTGGACCGTCTATCAGAGCAGACTGAAGTCTCATGAAATTTATATATTGCTGTATACTTACCTATATCTTCTCATAACTTCTGGTCCTGGCATATAACCTGGAGTTGCTGTGGGTGCAACAGGCTCAACGTAGAGTTTTGCTGAGCAAATGGCATTTCCTTTCATATTACTGGCAAAGACAGTGTAAATTCCTTCATCTTCAGGTAAAACAACAGGCAAACGCAGATTGGCACTGCCGTCTTGCAGCACTTCCATGTGGTAGCGCTCTCCATGCCTTATGCGCTTACCATCTTTGTACCATGCAATCTGCATGGAAAGAAACAGTGGAATGCTATGTAAGCTCGCCCAAAGACAAAAATCCAGTAATGACCCATGCATACAACATATTGCAGCTTCCTATTTTTCAGCTGATGCATTGTCATACACCATGTATATATGTTAACATTAACATTTTCACTTCAAGTAAGAAAGACTAAAGTAACATGTTTTCACAGTAGCCTGAAACATGACTTTTGGAGCTAGAAACATACATAAATCCCATTTTGACGAAGAACAAAGAGACCTAGATTGTACCTGCTATTCTGTTCTCCACTTGTGTGAGCTAATTCAGATACTCAGAAGCAAGACCAACCTAAGTGGTAAATCTAACCTATTTCTGAACTGACTAACCAACATAACACTACTCTACTAAGGGACAAAAGGAAAATTCAGCTTGATATAAAAACAAAAGACTGGACTTCCTTTGAGATTTGCTGTTTTCTATGCATAATTTAGAATCTCTGACAATGAGGTGCTCCATGATTTTTCAAGAACCAGACAGTTTTTAAGATAATGTCATATAGGTTTGGGTTACCTTGGGCAATGGATATCCAGTTGTCTTGCAATAGAAAGTAACTCCTGTCCCTTCAAAGGTTCTGTAATTCTTTAATCTTACATCAAATCCTGCTTCTACAGCTTCAGATTCGGAAATATCAACAATCATCGCCTCTCCATCTTCTTCAAGAAGTTCATCTAAGGTGGTCTTAATAATTCTGAGTTCTATTTCCTTGATAAGTCTTTCTTCAAAAGAAGAAATATGGAATTCCTACACAGAAAAGCAAGATCATTAGTTCTGTGTGTCAGATAATGACATTGTAAGGAAATGATTTTTACTGGTAAAACGTCAATATACAAAATGAGCATGGAGTGGTAGACATACCTCATCTTCTACAAAAGTTCTGACCATCACTGTATCTTTAGCCATTTTCTTCCTAATTAGGGCTTGCTCTTTTTCATACTCTTTTTCAAAGTCACCATATGAAATAGCTGGGGCTACCTCAGCCACTTTAGGTTCCTGTACATATGCAGTCACTTGGGTTTGGTACATCATTTCTTGTTGTGATTTTATGTAGGCTTCATAATCAGCTAAGAATTAAGAACACATTAATTATGATAAGGTTTTGTGAGTTTTATTGGATTGAATACAGAAAACAAGGAAAAACTTATTTTACTGGTTTTGGTGATTCAAGCAGAGTTTCCGTCTATTTAGCCAATAAAATAGGAACAGCAATAAAATGCAAAGACTGATGCTCTCAGATGAGCTTTATAAACAGGTAAAAGTTTTACTGTGCTATTTAAGTGTTGTAATTCTCAAAGTGGAAGCACCTGTAGAGACTATTTTACAATTTCTTCACCCTGGCTTTCTCTCCTGCAAACTTTCATATATTTTACAAGGACAGCTGAAAACATGTTAGCTTCCTCCCCTGTAATAGAATAATCTATTTTTTTATTAACCTCCTTTCTCAAAATCACTCTTTGAATGCCTTATGTTATGTAGACTGTTACAGACATCAACAGAAGAAGATTCCTGTAGTTACATGTTCTTGCAAAGAATATAAGTCCTTCAAGAACCTGATGTCAAGTACCGTGTCTTGCAGAAACAGAATCACCAGATGGCTCTCCCTTAATGTTTCTTGAACTGACCAATCTAAGAAAATTTAAAATCTTTTTCCCATTTTAAAGTTAATTTTAAGAAATATTTTGGTCATTTCTTTAATCTATAATGTACCTTCTTCTAGTAAGGAGACCGTTGCAGAAGCTTCTCCATATTTATTACGAACAACAATAGTGTATTCTCCGGCATCGTCGGCAAAAGTCATGGAAATTTCAAGTTTGCATTCCCCGGTTTCTCTTTTGTAACTCACTTTGTATCTATAGAAAAGATAAAAGTATAAGCTCTGTATAATTCTGATGAACAGACTTCTTAGTGAATTTATTTATACAATTAATCAGAATCACTCTTAACTTGTACAAGACAAAAAAAGGAGACTCTTTCACAGGCAATTATCACTCAATGGATCTGCAGAGCAGCATAGGAAAAGTAACGATGCTAAAACCAGAGACTAGAGGTCTACTTTCTTACCATTGTCACTAAAACAAGGGGAGGCAAACAACACTACTGAAATACCAGACAGAGTAAAATGGTATATGCTGTGTGCACATAGTTTGCCGTAATGTGGGTCATTGTAGCATGATATATTTCAACAGTGCTAAAAATGTGGGGTTTTTTCTCTGCTTGAAAGTGTGTTGCTTTCTATAGACAACATTTGCATAGACGGAATGCAAATATTGCACAGACAGAATAAAACAAACTCAAGACTTCTCCCTGATTTTAAGGATTTTAAGGATCCTGTTTTTAAGGATATGTACCAGTTCTCATTTTGTGGTCCTTTGAATATTTATATTGGAAAACTTATGCAGTCTTCTAAATTCTCACATTAGGATATGATCCTATGACTTTTCCATTTAAAAAATAAAATTTCACAGAAATCAATGATGTTATTTGGCTCAGCATTAGTAAGTAAATAAAACTATGGTACTGTTAATTAAATATTCTTTAAAAATATGTTTAAGTACTTTTTGTACAATGTATTCAAAGTACCTGTAGCCAGT
Organism: Coracias cyanogaster; assembly: GCA_033124195.1. Taxonomy (NCBI): domain Eukaryota; kingdom Metazoa; phylum Chordata; class Aves; order Coraciiformes; family Coraciidae; genus Coracias; species Coracias cyanogaster. The sequence goes on from JAVSBS010010520.1 coordinate 75,443, forward strand.
CGTTAGAGGAACTCCACCTTTTTTCCAGTAGACATGTGGCTTTGGGTTGCCCCCTACTTGGCACTCAAAAATAATGCTCCCACCTTCAATTAATTTATGTACTATGGGTTTTCTTATGAAGAAAGGAGGTACAGGTTCTCCTGATACTTCCTCTGCTGCGGCAGAGACATCTTCCATTACAATGTCCTTTGTCTCCACATAGCTGAAATAAGATTCCAGTGCAGGTAAGTGAGCTGATGTCTGAAGCTTTCACAAACAGAGTGCAAGAAACTAATGACCACAGTAGGAGCAGTCTGTTTAGGAAAGTAACTTTACCGTTTCTCTTCTGTAACAGCCTTCTCAGAGATGGTTTCTCGAGTCTCAATTTCTTCTGAAACTGCAAGGCAAGTATGTTATAGTGGATTTTAAAATACTTGAATAATGCTTAAGCAGTGAGTTTTGTTGACACAAAGATAGAGAAGGTTAAGTAGTTAGTTGGCTCAGAGGGCAAGGTAATTTCACCAGCAAGTTAAGAGTCTCAGTTGGCCCATAATTGGCCTTTTCCTCATATTCTCACAGGCTTGTTACCTAACAGCCCTGGAATACAATTCAAGGCATATGTTCTACTTGGGAGCTGACAAAATGTCTGTTACATTACAAATAAAATGGAGTTACCAAAATCATAATCTCCCCACAGTAACAAGAGGAAATGGTCTCAAGTAGCACCAGGAGCGGTTTAGATTGGATATTAGGAAAAATTTCTTCACTGAAAGGATTGTCAAGCATTGGAACAGGTGGTCCAGGAAGTGGCTGACTCGCTAGCCCTGGAAGTACTTCAAAGACATGCAGATAAGGTACTTAAGGATATGGTTTAGTGGTGGACTTGGTAGTGTTAGGTTAATGGTCGGACTTAATGATCTTAAAGGTCTTTTCCAACCTAAACAATTCTATGATTCTATAAATACCTGTACCTTTAACATATAAGTGGCAAGATGTGCTGACACTTCCAGCCTTATTGGTAGCAGTGCAGGTAAATCTTCCACTGTCTTCTGCAAAGGCTTCACGAATCACAAGGCGAGCAAGCCCTGCTTTGAAAGTGATCTGGAAGTCCATTGAGCTCTCAATCTTGTAGTCTTCCCTGTACCATGTCACAGTAGGCTGAGGATGGCCAGAAATATGGCACTCCAGAGTAACAGATTCACCTTCAGTCACAGTCTTATTTTTGAGGCCCTATATGATGAAGAATAAGTATCACAGTCAGTATATATTTTCAGTACTAAACAGACATTTAAATAAATAAACCTTATTTGAATGACAAATTCGATGTCTACTTCAAAACAGTGTTCTGTTCAGCAGTGCATCCAGGAAAAAAAAAAAGGGGGCGTTTTCTAAAGGGAAAAATTTGAAACTGGGTTTGGGATCTCTGAACATTACTGTTATTAACAAGAAAATGAAAAGGTAGGTGGATGCTTCAGCAGATCATAGTGAGAACGTGTTTCACTACAGCAATTGCTAACCTAGTATGTGACATAACTGTGAAGAATCACCCCCATAACAGTCATTCAGAACAGTTTGTATCAGCGATAAATTGTATGGCTTAGTAATTCTAATACGGAGTTGAAAAGGTTAAATAAAGCCACTTTTTCATGGTCAGGTATTACATAGTGTAACACCAACAATCTACATACAAGTTACTTACTGAGACTAAGGTGGGTGGAGTAGCAGGGATTTCTGCAGCCACAGGAACTCTGGCAGTTTCTGTCACCTAGGTTGTTTAAAGCACAGTTAATAAACATCTAACAAAGCCAAGGACTTTGTTATCCTTAAAACCAAACCAGTCTATAATTTACATAAGAAAAGAAATCAGGTAAAGAGAACTCCTTGGTTATAATAGGTAAACATTAGGTACTTATAAGGATTTGTATGAAACAACAAAGATGAAAGTCAGCAGAATGCTGTAAAAGTGGAAAATTGCAATGAAGAAAGGCAAACAAGTGACCAAAAACCCCCCAAACCTATGTTTTTTAAGATGAAAGTCAGTCAAGGTGATAGAAATTTGCTTAATAACATACCTTTGCTTCAGCTTCTTTCCGCAACACCAAGTGTTCTTCCCGCACTGCTTCACCTTTGATGCTTATACTTGTCTCTTCTTTACTTTCAAGATCATAGCGACTTTTATAGGTCTCAGCAGCCTCCCCAAAGGGAAACTGTGGAGGAGCAACTGGCTCTGCCTTTATCCTGACTTCGTGTGGCTTTAGCTGAGGTGGTTTCACAGGCTTGGTGATCTTTTGCACAGCAGAAGTAGCTGATAACTCTTTTTCCAGAGTAGCCATGGCAGATCCAGCTATTGAAACCTAAAGAACAGAAAAGAAAGAGTTACAGCTTTGTTGGTGTCTTGTTTTCAAAGGAGACAGTATATTTCTTGAGCAGATTGCATATGCATACAGTTACTCCCTTGGAAGCATACAAGTTGCTCCTTTGCTGCCTATTTGTTGATGCTGCCAAACCTATATATACAAAAAATTAATTCTAGTTTTAGATTGCAGTAGTATAAAATAGTATATAACTGACAGATAATATCCTAGAATTAAGTTTTGTGTCTAACATTCAAATATTTTCTCTTTTTTACTCTAGAATATCTTCTTCAAATGGTCAAGAAGCTCTTAAGTGCAACATGAGAAATGCCCTCTATCTTTCCATTTAATCAGTCTGATACTGCAATAAAGAATACTACTGATGACATAACTGTCAGCGCTTAAAATAACTGAAGAGATTTTAAAATGTGACGTAGGCATAATAATTTTGGAAAACATACATAAATCTTTAAAGAAAAAAATATTTTAGGTAATTCCTATAGTGTTTAATTATGTTTGAAGGGAAAAAAAAGTTCATTTTTAAAGTCCAGGTGAAGAGAGAGAAAGTATGCTTGAATGTAAATGGGAACTTCTAATATTATGTGAAGGAGTCAAACAGAAGAGTGGAAAAAAAATAACATTAAAAATGAGCTGTGTCATATTATGTAGTCTGTTTTGTTTTTTTTTTTTCTCTTTGAAAAATTAGCTTAGTATGTAGTAACCTGCAAGGAAGAAAGAAACACTGTTTCCAATGTGCTAGTGGGCTGATGCACATAATAACATTGAAGAGAAATACTTCTGCTCTTTAAAAAAAGATCAGTTGCATGACAAATGTTTACCATTTCTTTGTATGATACGAAGTATTGAAGGTGTATTCTTAAACAGACGATAAGCTTGTTTAAATAACTAATAATTACAAATCAAATTTTAGCAGATCATGCATCTGTTCACAGCACTGCTCTGTCTCAGTCAAACAAGCCAACAAAAACAACGGTAGAGAGCATACAACTTCTTCTCTGGAAAGCACCACACTGGAGTGGGAGGAAAAGCCAAATGGAATGGGTCACCTACTCGTTATTATTAATGAGTACGCTGTTCTTAATGGATACAGTTTTCCCTTCTTACCTCATATGTATGCTCTGGTTTAGGAACAGCAATTTTAGAGACTGTGAAATGAGGGCTTGCTGTGCGGGGTCTTGGGTGTTCAACACGAATTGTTTTCTCAGTCTTAGCTTCTGTTTCTCTTTTTATCTGCTCAAAGCAATTTAAAAAGTTGTTGAGAATTTGACACTGTTCTCCAAATTGAAACAGATTTCACTGGGACATAGATTTTGGAAAAGAATACCATGTAAACTAAGTCTAACCTCTGTTGATATATAGGCTTCCTTCTTTTCAGTAGCTGAGATATGTTTCTCAGGAGGAACATAGACAGTTTTAACATCTTTGGTGACAACATGACGTTCTGCTGGGGCCTCAGCAACATGTTCTGTTACAGCATGCTCTTTATAGCCATATTCCAAAGTTTTCTGCTTCACATAAGCTTCATCTGCTTTTTCTGTTTCCCAGGGTGATCGAACACGTGCCTGATCAACTGCGGCAACAACTGTAGCTACAGCTTCAGCCTTTTTTCCAGCTTCAGTCTACAGATAACATTGGCAGAATTTATATAAACGTTCATCATTACATTAAAGGCTTGCATATATGGTGAATACTTAGAAATATAATGCTCAGTAAAGTATATGCCAGAAAAAGAGAGTGCAAAGATATACAAAAGTAATAATATAAATATCAAACATATTCACCCATAAATTCACTTCAGAGACAACAGATTCAAATATAGGCTTACTTTTTCTAAGCTTTATTGATGTATGTTCAGAACATATCTATGCTGTATACATAGCAAGATTTGTATGCAAGCTCACTTTTAATACTTTATAGGCACATTTATGGCTACTTGTCTAAAAGTACAAGCACGTAAATGAGCACATAACTTCAAAGTCAATATGTCTGTCAGCTCCTTATAACTATTAGATGCTACTAAAAATATAGAGAACACGTCTAGCATCTGATATGAATATATTTACTATGAAATATACCCATAAAATTTTTTACCACAGGCATATCTGTTAATTCAGTGCTAATCATCTATTTTAAATGATTTTTCAAAAGAAGGAAAACTGAGCTTTCTGAGAAACTGGAAATAATAGGTTTGTACCAGGACTTATATTTGTTTCAAACAACCAATAAATACAGTCAACTTCATTGTTATTAGGGTCCAAATTTCTCCCCAGTCAGACAGTAGTAGGTAATAGGATGAGTACTACTAGGGTTATATTATTATTGTCATAACTGATCTGGATGTGGCCAGAACATATGAAATATATGCCTTGAAAATGGGAAAAAAAACAATAGATAATTTCATGATGATTTAAACATCATTATTGTCTTAAACCAAAATAACTTAAGCAATGTTGAAATGTTATTATTTACAAAGATTTTGTTTTGTTATTAAAGTAGTGTTTAGGTAGCATGAACCTCTTACTCAGTATCCTTGCTGATTTCAAAATGTTTGTTTATACTGACTGGAATTTGGCCCTAAATTTACATAATCTAACAGCTAACTCTAATCTCTTAGCAGTCTGACCCCTCTGAGTGAGTTCTATGTGTTATGATTTTTGAATTATATTTTATAGAAGTATAGGATTAATAGTTTTTTGAAGGTTTTAATAAAAAATTGTATGAAATTTTATTAAACCATACTATTTCTAACAAAATAGACAGACTTTAAATAAGAGCTGTTGTCAACTCTGCTATTCTTCCCCATTTGAGAGCTCCCGGCTGTGTTATAACAGAAACATTTTTCTGTGGGAAATTTTTACTCCCACATTTTTACTGTGGGAGTCCTACTGGAACAAAGCAGTGTAAACAAGTATGTGATTGTCAGAAGTAATAAACTGGACAGACTTGAATGGATGTTAAAGTTTCTATTGTACAAAGAACAATACAATTCAAACCTTAATAGAGAAAGGTTGTTTTATCAGATAACCATAAAATTGCAAGGAATCACCTTGTCGAAAGAAAGCTTGTGAAGTTAGAAAATTTAAAAAGTAAACGTTACTTGAAAGTCATTGTTAGGGAGTACGCTTTCACAGAGAAATCTGACTGTACTCCTAAATGTGGCACTGCCTAGCAGGGTGAGACATAAACCTCTTTATCCCTAGAAACTTAATTACACTGACGGTTACTTGACAATCTTCCCATATTATCAGGAATTTATTTGAAGGCATTCTACTGTACTCAAGTAGCTCTTAAAAGGTGAGGTTTGCAGATAAAACAAATTGTAACAGTACATTTCACATCTGCAACAGCTTTATTCACCTGATCATAAGCTAGAAGAATTTGTTGCTTGGCTGTAATTTCTTCTTGAGCTCTGGACACTGTGACTGGTGCTTTGGTTTTATCAGTGGCAATTACTTTCGGAACTACAGTAGTTTTCTTAGCTTCCTTTTTAATCTAATTATTATAGCAGAAATAAAAGTTTCAGTTACATATGATCATGAAAGATACTTGAACAATGGGAAAGCATTTTGGAATGGAACAGGGACAGAGAATTAAGGGGTTAGATCCTTGTGCACTGCACACAGCTCTGTATTATATGTATACTGATAAATATTGTTACACCATTATATCTATTTAAATAAAAGTAATTATTTAAAAAAAAAAAGTTAAAATGCATTTCAGGAGTCAGTCAGTCCATTCAAAAGGTCAGTTAGAAGAGAATTGCGGGCATACTATTAATGACAACAGTTAGGAGAGAAAGATAAAGATGGAATAATATAGTCTAATTAGCAGTAGTTCTAAAAGTTTGTAAGTGGAATAAATCTTAGAAAAAATGAGCTGGAAATGTATAATTAGTATTTTTCGAGGAACACATAAGGTTTTTAAAGAAGGGAGGATTAAAAAAACAAACATGGTTGTAATAATGCTATTCACCTTTTCATGGGATATGCTCACTTTTTCCTGTTTGGTAGCAATTCCCTCTTTACTTTTCGATATTATGACCGTTGGTTTAGGTTTATCAGTGGTAATTACTACCTTAGGTACAGAGGGTTTCATATCTTCCTTTCTTATCTATTTTTTATGGTAAAGAAAAATAATAGTAATCAATTATACCTGTTGTCAAAACTACACAGCTTTTCGGGAAAGGTTTCAGAATGTGCATCAATAAGAGAAAAGCATCATTTGAGAAATTGAATAATTCCTTTGTACAGACCAAGTTATTGCCTATCTTATATGCTAGCTGAAAAAAAGTGCATTCAAAGTCATTAACATGCTGAATTAATCTGTGTGTGACTTACAGAAGAATCTTCCCACTTCCTAGTTAATTGTGATACGTTATTGTTATGTTTTGTAGAAACTGTTTGCATAAAAATTAGTATTACTGACTTAATATTTACTTCCATCAGTAGATGGAACTATTTCATCAGCTGCTCTAACAAATAAGGTTCCACAGTATGGTCCAGCAGATGCATTCAGTCCTCATACAAATATGAACTTCATTAAACTACTTGCATAAATATTATGTCATGAGATATCTTTACATTTTATCTTCAGAAAACTACCTTCAGACAAAAAACAAAGGTCATTGAGCATCAGGTGAAACTCTTGAGTACCCTAGCAATAAAAGCCATAATGCTTAAAGGATCTGTAGAAAGGGCAGCTACACTATTCCCCTGTAGACAGAGCTGCTATGAAGTCAGTAGGACTGGATATGAAGTGCTGGGCCTATATCTGGAATACTTGGCTTCATATTTAATTTTGCAATCTTGTCTCCTCAAAGAAGCAAAGCATAGACACATAGCACACTTGATGAAGAATGAGATTTTTAAAACTTATTAAAGCATAACAATTAGTTAAACATCTGTAATGTTTATTTACCTTTTCATGAGTAACGTGCACTTGCTCGTGTCTGGTAGATATTTCTTGTCTAGCTTGTGATAGTGTTTCTTGTTCCTTGGCTTTGTCTGTGGCAATTATTACTGTGGGTACTGGAGTTTTCTCTGGTTCTTTTCTTACCTGGATGTTTACAAATAAAGAAGTTTGAATTATATATTGTTTTAAAATACCAGGTATGTGATTATTGATGCATTTGGGAAAGAGGATACAAATGAAAGGGAGGAAAAATGTCAGACTTAATTTCCAAATCATCTAGTCTGGAAACAACAATAGCAACATAAGCAGACTCGTTATGAAACATGTATACATTTAGCATAAAAATAACAAAATATTCCACAAATGCTTGCTTTGCCACTGAAAGCAGTAATGAGAAAAAATGGATCAGAGAAAAACTGTACCACATCATAACCAGCTTGAGAAAGTGTAGGATATTAAAAATGGGTTTTAGGTAACTTTCACTTTGCGAAGAAGTTCTGGTGTATTCTGCACATAAACATGCAATTGTTTCTCTACGTGGATTTCTGTTTCTCAGTACTTTAGAGACAGGTTACACTTTCTTCCTCATGAATTTCAGCTTGAATGCAAATGTTACAGTTGTCTATAAAAGCTGGCCTATTAAATCACATTGGTCTGATAAAACATAGGCTAAAATAATCTGAATTCCAATCACTTATCAGTATTTTCAAAATTTATTTCAATGCAGAATGATATTTTCCTTCTTTTTCTGACCCACTGTGCTGCCAGCAAACAAAGCAGGTTACAAGTGGCAAGCTTAGAAATAAAATCAGAAAGAAAAAAAAAGGAAAATTGAAGAGGTATTTCTTACATGTCAGTTCTTTGAATTTTTGAGAATACTATATAGTAAATCACCATACAATATCTCAAAAATAGATTTTTTTTTTCCTAGGTTAATATTTGGCAAGCTTATCTACCACATTCTTAGGTATTATTAATGGAAGGTAAATAAAAGAGGATTGACAGTCATCAGGAACAGATAGAATAACAACAATGCAAACAAGAAGAATGAACTTACATAAAAGGAAAAAAATAATTTATCTTCATAGGTTTGTCTTTTTTATAAGATATTTGATTTTTCAACAAGGTAGGGTATGACAATCATATGTATCATCTTTATTCACCTTTTCATGAGAGATGTGCCTTTGTTCTTGTGAAGTAACAATTCCTTCTCTAGTTCTTGATATTACTGTTTGTTTTGTAGCTTTATCACTGGTAACTACTACCATTCCCTCCTTTCTCATCTGATTTTTATAGCAACAATGACAACAAAAGAACAACAAAACAAACAAACAATAACAAAAACCAAAGCCTTAAAATTCATTTTAACAAATTGATCATCAAAAGAAGAGGAGAAGCAAAAATAAGAAAGGAATGCAAGTGAAGGAAAAATACTAAGGGAGAATTATTTTATTCCTAGTGGGGAAATTATAAATGAGATTAGAGGAAAAACTTTATCAGTGTAAGAACAATGTTAGAGAATAAATGACAACGGGGAATACAGGATCACTTTCATAGAAGGCATTCTTAAACTTAAAAACTGTTTAAGAATAACTAGTTCAATCCTGCTGTGATGGAAAACGAGGGGAAAAGCAATCCACGAACATTCTTATACAGTCCAGATGCTCTATATGAGTATGCATGCTTTTGCAGTGCACTGGGTAATATCTTGTTAATTCCTCACAGTGAATCATGCCTTGTTTTAATGTTGGATAAAGGGAAAATCATAGAATGTCTGTGCTCTATTTCTACCTGCTCCTGAACAGGCTGAATGTGGACTGCAGTCATTGCTGTCCTTTTAGCAGTTTGCTCTACAGCACCTGGAGCTGGTTCTCTCACCATGGCTTGATCCACAGCAGCAACAACTGTAGCAACAGCTGCTGTTTTGTCACTGTCCTTTCTCACCTATATTAGTCACATCAAAAGACATTTTTTCATGTTTTTGCATACATTCAGAAGAAGCACAGAACAAGTACAGAGACAGAATGTTGCAAAGAAGCATTTAAGTATTTGCAGCAGAACTGTCTTAACTGCAGAAACACATATGTTCTTATACACAGCCCCTCAGATTGCATTCAGCAGATCTATTCAGCAGTGGAGAGTCCACACAAAGAGCAAAGCCAATGCTCTTTAAAAAAATAGACGTTACCTCTCTAGCACCAGCTGCAACCTCACCAGCAGTAGCACCACTAACGGTAACATGTTCTTGGACCCCGTATCTCCCCTCCCATCTTTCTTCAGTTCTTATTTGGGTAGTGCTTGTGGATACTCTTGTTTCCTTCATCTGGGCTTCCGTGGTTGCAGTATATCCTTCCTGCTTCCAAGGAGGAAGGACTTCAGCCCCAGCTGTCACTACATGTGTTTTACGGATTGGAGATGGAGATTTCACTGGTCTAATAGGTGAGGTGGAGATTCTTCCAGCAGGAGAAACTGATCTAATGAAAAAATAAAGAATACTTTATTAGGGTAGTGTCATATGATGATAACTTTATTAACAGCTTCAGCCTGAACTTGAATTCACTCCCCATTTAGGGGATCTTCAATACTTTGTAGTTTGATTTTTAAAAGCTTTTGAGGTGTTGTACTTGTAAATTACACTAATCCGTTTTTAATGTATATGTGTTTTTTGTCATACTTATTACTGTACCCATCTTTGTAGTAGCTTAGTTAGATTTCCAAAAAGAAACAAGGGCAAACATTGAAGAGCATTTCACCCAAGCACATGTATTTAAAATAAAAAAAATACATCATTAGCTTCCACTTGCTCTATCTTAATTATCCTAATATGAATAATACAGACTGTGACTATATTATATTGTACTTTTGGTCTGGTTTCTGTAGAGAGACAAAATGATTAATGTAACCACTTTTTGTAAAAATATCATGTAGCAGGCACCTAGAAACAACATAACTGTTTCTACTCCTACATCACACCTCAGTTCCAAGTGTCATCCACACATGCATTCAGATTCAAGGCAAGATTCTGATCAGGGCCTATATTTTTTCCCATGCTTAGATTTATAAATCTCAGCCATAGTAATTGGTAGGCACTTGTAAAGTACTAGTTTCTAAATTCTGATATTCTAAAAATTCAATCCTGACCCTGGCAGATAGTTTTACAGCATTTTTCAATATGCTTTAACAGGCTTTCTACCTTGTTTTTTCTTTGAGAGGAATTTTACAACACTGTATTTCGTAGCTGACATTAACTAACTGCAACAGTAGAGGGCAGCAGCATCACATTAGTTTTTGGTTTTATTGTCTGATGCATGTCTAAAAGTGGTTTGTCTATTTAGTAAGAGTACAAACTTCTGATTCCATGTGCACTCTAGATGGCACTATTGAATTATTTTTTCATCTGTTGAATTATTTTTTCATCTGTGCAGTTTCTTAGTTATTCCTAGTTACTATCAATTCATTTCTTCCTGTCCTTGCAAGTTATTCTCACAGAATATTCTCCTGGGGTCTCCCAGACCATGAGCCCTGCTTTTCAAATCACTCCCTTTACCTCTCAAGACCCTTTATGCAGCAGAGCTAAACTTAATTTTTCCATAACTAGATTTACCTTGCCTACCTTCAAAACATTATTTCTGTGGTCATTACCATCACACTTGTTCACCTTTTTTTACATAGCCTTCCATCTTGTTTGCCACTCAAGTGTCACTGCTCTTTTCTCTGTTTATCTAAAATAATCAAGGGCAAACCGCTCTATTGTTTTCCTGTCTTTCTTCATGAACTTGGAGCTTTCAGTGCTACTTCAGCTATATGTAGAGCAATAAAATGGCATTTATTGTCTAACAGATTTTCTTCTATATGGGACAGGAAACTTACATAAGAGGCATGCACTTCTATAGCACAGGAAAATACTGCACATTATAGCTTACCGTCAGAATAAACTCAGTCGGTGTTAAGTCATCTTCGTCCTTTTTATGCTGTGTTCTCATTCTATATCACTACTGCTATATGTGAAGGTGATTCAAAAAGCAATCTTGATTGAAAGAATAAGTTTACCTTACTGGTGAGGGCGTTGGCGCTCTGACATGTCTTACAGGTGATGGTGATTGTCTAATAGGTGATGGTGACTGCTGTCGTGCCATTTGTGCTTTTGCAGCAATTATTGGTGGAGTTGGTGATTTTGATGTAGGTCTAGGAGGCATTCGTGGAGGTGCTTTGTGTGGGAGCTGTTGGGCTGTTGCACCGTCTATGACCATTTCAACACTTGTAAGTGATCTGGCATCAAAGTGGGCTTCAGTCTTCTACAATAAAACCAAGAAAACAAGTCTGAGATACTGTGGAAGTAATCATCCACATTTTAGCCCTACCTGCTTGTTTTTTAAAAACGTGCCTTTTCAATTCTGGCTTGTCTTGTTTGTGAAATCTGAGCAGTCGAAACAATTGTCTTTGTCTTTTTAGCAGGAACGGCTTCTTCCTCACCTTTTGGAAGAGACAACATGGTCAGGAGAATTGTATATGACAGAAAACAATAAGCAGTTACAGAAATAAATAAATGGTCAATTCCAATAATATACATATTTATATAAACAACAGAGAAAGAATTAAACAACCATCTGTTTTCCCTGCAGTGTCTATAGACAGATAATTGTGAAAACAGTTGAAATAATACTTCTGCACTACTATGTCATTAGAAAAAATCCCCAACCAAACCAAACCAAAACACATTTATTGTAGATTCTTCCAAATTCATTCTGGATCTCAAGTGACTACACAGTCTGCAAGCCTGACTGATGTGAAACCTAAACAAGACTGCTCTGGGTAGAATGATTAACTGCTATCTTCTCTATCGAAGAACTGCCTTCATCCTTACCAAGTTCAGTTACAAGGCCATGTACAGTGATGCAGTCTAATATATCTGTTCTATCGAAGCTGGCTTACAAACAAATATCTGAGAAATCTACAGAACAAAATGAGAACAACTGTAAGTGTCCCACACCTTTTTCTGTCTACTGTATCCTCAGTTTAAAGAACATCCATTCTGGAGAAAAAGCCCTTTTAAATTCTTAGACAAAAATCTTTGCCAAACTTCACCAAAAAATGCAGCACTTTTTCACAGCAAGTTAATAACTCTTGAGAAATAAGTTATAAATGAACTTATTGAATATAAGTTTGATGAAGTGGTGTGCATTGTGCTATTACAACAATGAATTCTCTTTTATTTTCATGGCTTGCAACTTCTAGCCTGTTACCTTGAATTAGCAATTCGGCTGTTGAAGTAGCACGTCCCACATTATTTGTGGCATTTACTGAATAGGTACCGGAGTCTTCAGGGTATGCTTCTGCAATTATTAAGCTGTAAAAGTCTCCTTCTTGTAAAATTTGGAAATCGGGAGAGCTTTGGATTTCTACTCCATCCCGATAGAACTTCACCACAGGTGTAGGGATTCCAGTCACTCTCACGTCAAGTCGTACTTGACTTCCCTGCTTTGCAGTCATGCTCTGTAGTCGTTGTGAGAAGTTTGGTGGTGCTGTTCCAGCTGCAGTTTTAGTGAATAAATAAATAGAAAATCAGTAACAGATGTTTAGAAGAACTATAAGGGCTAGATATACTCATTACTGGAAATGCACAAGGTTTATTTCTCCTTCACATGTTACTGACAGATGATACTACATTCTCAAACATTCAAAAGATTAGTTGATTTGCCAAAATGCAAACATCCTCAACTTTTTTCATGTGTTTAAAATTGCTGATATTTTTTATTATGCCTATGATTGCAAAAGTTTCTAGAATTAGAGATACATTGATAATAACCATAGGTAGTAAGTGCAGTGTCTTGGGTATGGCCCTTTATGGGAGCTATGCTGTTAAATGTAATTTATATCATTAAACATCATGAAGGACTCCACCCTGCAGAGCTATATCCTTTCTTTTATGAGTAGTTTGAATGTAGCCGGTGTGACAGACCACATGAGCAGAATTATACACGGCTAAACCAGAAGTTTGTAATTGTGACTAAGAGTTTATAAGATCAAGATTAAACTTTATATAACTGAGGTGTAAGGGATGCTGTTAGAAACTATTGGTGAGCATATATGCTGAATTTTAGACTGCTTTAGGGAAATGAATTTTGTTTGCTATTTCTTTGGTGATCATGTACTTCAAAACCTTTTTCATTATCTGTGACACTCCTGCTATCACTCTCTTTCTCACATTGCTAGCAGAGAGATGTGCCTTTCTTTTAGCTGCTTGATACCTGTGACAAGCAGCTCAGCAGTACTAGTTGCTTGCCCAGATCCATTGGTGGCTTGTACGGTGTATCTTCCACTGTTTGCTTCTGTCACGGCAGGGATCACGAGTTTAGCGCGGCCATCACTAAATGAGATCTGCACACCGGGCAGAGCAGCAGCAGAGAGAACCTGGCCATCCCGATACCAGCTCACCTCAGGAACTGGGAAACCTAAAGAAAAAGGCAGACAAAAAGAGTTTGAGATGTTATGAAATGGGAGATATCCAAAATTAGCATAATACCCACTTGCCTATACACAGTTACAGCATCTGGAAATTGTACCGCATAGATCTATGATTATATGTCCAGTGACACAGTGGTAAAGGAACTACTTCTGATAAAGGTCTTTAAAATACACAGGGCATGAGACAACTGCACAGGCTACGCATTTAGGAAGTCACTTGAATAATGAGTGGACTGTAGTGTCTGGCAATCCTGTTGAGGAATAAACGTTCACCAAAATTATGAGGAGGGTGAACTAATGCATGTGAGGGGTTTTATTTATTTATTTATTTGCTAGTATCTATGTAGCATCACTTATTCCTAACAAAATTATCCAGTCCAATAGTATGGAGAGAAAGTAAAAATCAGAACTTCCAACCAGTTTAAGTAGTTCTCTTAATACTAAGTGATTTTAGAAAATTAGGTGACAGAAAGAGTGACTGTTGTAGACATTAACATTGAATGTTTTGGGGTTTTGTTGGTTTTTTTCTGAACAGAATTCTGTTTGAGTTTGATAGAAAGCAGTCAGCTGGAATCAGCTGATTTTTCTGTTCAAATATATTATTCTTATTTTCTCAGGGTCATGACCAAGACTATTCTGGTCAGAAGAGTTTCACCTGTATCTACAGCTGGCTTTTTAGCTTTAAATGATGATTTTAGATTCCTAATAGAAATTCTCTTCCCAGTGTTCTACTCAGTCAACTTTACCAAGCAACTGAAATCCATTTGATGTACAGGTAAAATTTTCATATTAGCCACAAAAGAGAACAGCTAATTTAAGGAGACAATTCTAGCCCAAATTCTTTTTTATAGTCCTAGAACAACATTTCACTAAAATTCAAATCCCTGCAAATTTACTTCATGTACTTCTCTACTCAAGTCAATCACCACTTGCACTGCAGAGAGGCTCGGGAGTGAGATCCGAGACTGAACTTTCTGCAACTGCTCTAATTTTCCTAGTTCCACTCTCTGTGGTTTGGAAAACTGCAGGACCAAAGAATTCTGCTTCCTTTCTAGAGCATCCCTTCTATAAAGTCATTTAATTATTTGGGATTTTAATGTGCCAGGAAGATGATTAGGTGAGAATAAAATGAAAAAGAAGCTGAAGTATGTAGACTGAAGCTTTTACTGGCTGTCTGCAGTCACACCAGACTTGGTTAGGAAAGTTTTAAATTTTACTTATAGTTGAGAAACTGATTTTTAGATATAGACAAAATAGAAACACACACACAGAAAAAAATTATGTGCTCAGTTTTAGAGAGGATTAGAAATCAAAAGAGTAAAAGTACATTTAAGCATTGTTAATTTCACAGATGGAAGTTATCAATCAGCACTGATGGGGTTGGTATAATTCAATTTTGACCTCCTGGTATAGAATGACTTGGGTATTATCATCACATACATACGGTATCCAGCAGATCCCACTGATTTAATCCAGAGATATGTGTCTTCAACATTTTTACAAGTGAGTTTCAAAACATTTTAAGCTAGGCATCCAAAAATCCTGTTGTCCATAGATAATTTAACATTGCCAAAATATTTTATTTTCTTGATGAAGCAAACATGGGGCGTTATATGATAGGTTGAATAGGCCTACATTTTTTTTAAAATGGAATCAGTTTTGGAGTCTCAAACCAGTATTTTCAAGGGATCCAAAGTTAAAAGCAACTTTGAAAATCTGAGTCCAAATTTGTATTAAAAGAAACTCAACTTCACAAATTTACTAGCACTTAGCAAGTCCCATAGCACACAGCAGGGGGCTGAAAGATAAGATCTATCTCCAATTATAAGTATTTTTGCTTGAACTATATGGAGTAGGGACTCTTTTACGTGCCAAATAACACTACTATTTTAATATTAATTATTAGGATATTATTTTTAATTTTAAAACTGTCCTTAAGTTTTTTGAGCTTTATTGCCAAAAAGTAGAAAATTAACCTGAAGTGCCTCAAGTTCACTGCTTATGTAATTGGATTCAATGAGATTGTCCTGAAAATTACATAAGTGACGAGAACTGCCAACCTGTGTAAAATCTATGTGCTGCTTTGAACAATATGCGGAGTGTAAAGCCTTTCTTGCATAGAGCAATATCAGAAAATATTGGCTCAAAGAAAGTGATGCAGAGTATAGTTTAGTTCATTACAAACAAATTCAATACTTGATTGATATTGTGGAGACATGAATATGGCAGTGTTCTAACGCCAGCAGCACTACAGACTTTCTAGAGAGTGACATGCTGTCTCACATTCCCTCAGCCAGTGCTCACCCAATTAGGGCTGTGCCCATGATGATGTCCTAGCTCCTCTGGTATTTACTGCTTTTAATCACAAGGTTTGTGTGTTCTACACTGAGGGGAGGGGAAGAGACTGGGTATTTTTGTCTGATATCAAACCTTTGTAATGTGGTGCTAATTTACAATCTGATACAACAGAACAATTCATTTGTTCCTGTTTACAGACTACAAAATCATCTCAGGTGGTTATTAAACTCTTCTTGGTATTCTTAGATTAACTGGGCTCTTCATGCTCAAATTGTAGCTCTGTATTGATACCTGACTTGTATATAAAAGGACAGTGTTAACAGACATAAAAAGAAAGTTTGAATTTCAAATTCACAATAATTCATGACAGATGGAAAGGGCAGACATTGTAGCAGAATAAATCTGTGTAGACCATTATTTGTGTAATTAGTTCAAGAAATAAAACTTCCATATTTTTTATGTATCAGAAAAATTAAATGCCAAGCCACTGTCAGATCTGTCAATCTTGGTGGATGCTTTTGAGGCAGAGAAGATATCCCAGAATCTCACAGTGTGAAAAGTTAACATGAGGTTGCCTTACATTGTATTTGGGACTAAAATACGAACATGGTAATATAGTATTAGAAAAACTGCTGTTATCAACTCTTAGAAATCAAGTTTCCCTCCCAAGTATTCCATGATACCACACAAATGAAAATATCCAAAATCACACATAAGCCATAATATTAGCATTCTAACTTGTTCTGAATTCATATTTATATATTTGTAATAATAATAAGTATTGTAATCATCAACGGAAAAAAAAAAATTCACAGAGAATTTAGAGTATACAGACAACAAGAGAAGGTCAGGGCAATTAACTGAAGAGGGACAAATAGCAGAATAATGCATAAAAAAACCATCATGAATGTAGATTATAGAACATGTTCAAACACCTTGTGTGAGCTAGTGTTATCCAAAGGGACCAAAGGATGAACCACAGTGGAGCATAGATGCCAGAGACCTTTGTAGCTGTACAGATCATGTGTTTGCACCTGTCACAGAGCATCTGGGTAGTGTTTTACGGTATGTGGATCATCACATTGCTAATGCCTGTAAGACAATATAATTCCATCAGCAGGAACATGTGTCATTTCTCCTTAGTCACTGCTGAGGTCAGAGGCACTCTTAGAACAGGGTGTTGGTTATCTTGTAAAGTTATGTTGAGGGTTTGTATGGGATTTTTCACAAGATGGGGTGTTTTAATAGTGGCAAAAATGAAGTATTATTTGAAATTATGTGGCATCTTTAAATTACATGAACAACTTAAATTACATAAATCCAGCCTTGTACTACCATCATGATCACGATACTACTAACTAGCAGACTAGCATTTCAACCCTCTTTAGTGGCCAGGTGACCTAGATTTTGTGCTTTTAACCCTCCTGCCAGAACTCTGGAATTAAGTAAACTCAAGGGCACAGAAAGAAGAAATACAGTTTAGTCAGAGTAAGGCTTAGCACTGGGTCACTGGTCAGTCCTCATTCTGTCTGATCATCATCCAAACAAGATTACTCACTCTGCACACATATGAAGTTCTCTTATTCGCACAGTCTGTATTTTCATATATGTACTTTTAATGTTATTTCTGCCCACTTTTGGGGATTCTAACATACATGGGAATTAGACAGCACTCTCATTAGCAGGATGATTGGCTATTGCTTGGGAAGCCTTGTAACTTTATGCAGTATGTTTGTGGATACCTGACAGCAGCACACTGTGCTGATCAGCACCATATGATGTGGATATATATTCATATTCCACCACTGATCTTTACCCACTCAGATTAGATTATGATCTATGAAAAGTGTTATTGTCTTAGCATAAATGTTACTAAAAAATAAAAAATAATCAATCTTGCAATAATTAATCAAAACCTTACCACTAATATGAGCCTCAAAGGTTGCGGCACTACCCTCCAGTGCCACAACACTTTGTAATGGCTGCGTAAATGTTGGTGCTTTTGTCGTCATCTTTACAGGCACTCTGAAAGGAACAAAAACATCATTAGATATCAATGGTGACATTTGTATTTAACACATATCCTTCCTCCTAGATTTCAAGAATATCTGTAATTATATTCATAACAATTTACCATTCTCAGTTTTACCTCATATTCATGGAGTGAAATGTGAAGACTATAAGTGTTTTAAAAGTTGAATAGAAATTTACTCTTGGCTAAATTGAATGTAAAACTGTTATATTTAGTGAAGCTGTGATTTAGTATTACAAGCATGCAGCAGGAGACAAAGTTCCGCTTGACTTATTGCATGACCTTGTGCAGGTCATCTAGCCTCTGTTTGTCCTTTAATGTCCTTTACCTAATGAGGAAATAATCTCTATATAATTTTTAAAAAATTATTTTTAAATGTTTTGCTAGTGCAAAGCATTTGCTTTCTTCAACGGGAAGACAGCCAGGTTGCTAAGTAGAAACTGAAAAAATGTGAAGGTCTACAATCTAATAATAGTTAAAATGATAATAAAATAAATAAATTTAATAATCAAATAAATGCCAGGAGGATCACTTTTAAAAGCAGTAAGTGAATAATTTCATTTTACACAGAAGTATATCTGCATTAAAGATGGAGATAAAATTCTTGTCTTTCTTAGAGAGTATCTCTGTGGAATTTTGAATATGGGAAGACAGCCACCATCGAAATGTGAGCTAGGGTATAAGGTAGCCACTGACACTGATGGTTTGAACAACTGGAGGTCCATGTGAAATCTGAAAGAAAGATAGTTTGCTTTCTCTTCTTATGCCATAAGATCCTACATTGAAATAGCATATTGCCTCTTACAACAGCTTCTGTATCAGGATTATTTTATATTTGCATGAACATATTTATTTGCTGATGTTGAATTGTGCAAGTTTTTAAAACATAGCTAGTATCTTCTTAATAGTATCATATATCTACTAAAGTTACAATTTTTCATATTAAAAAATTCCCCTGAGACCATATCATCATGTCTTACTAAACAAGAGTTAATCCCATAATCTCACCCACATATATATTGTTTTTTACTTTGGCTGTTATGCATGATTTTGTGACAGTCACAGGCTTAATTTAAAAATTAATGAGAAGGTGAGGTTTCTTTCACTATGACCCAGATTTATGCTAACTTCCAAACGGGTGAAAATTTTTCATGACAGGAGTTCCTTCACTGAAATCAGTGACTACACACTATAAGTCAATTAGGGCAGAACTGGATATTGTGTTGGGATTTGGAGCTGCTTTTTATTACTTTTGCTGGTTATCTGGATATGTGTTCCAGCTTGACAGAGGAACAGCCTTTTATCAAAACTTTTCAGCTTCAAGGATGTGCAGAAATGAGATCAAATTAGAAAGAAATGACCAAAATTTCACACAACACTAATTTTCTGAAAGGAAGATGAGGGCAAGCATCTTCACATGTGTTTCACTAAAACATACTTTAGTTATAACTGTTTGGAAGCTCAGCTAAAATATATGGAAATAATCCTACAATATAATTAAACATTATGAAAGCTTATATATATATGTAAACAATTTCCCGACTCTAGAATAGATTGGAAATAATTTAATTAAGTAGAATTGTCATTGAGTTCACACAAAGTTTATATATTTCATTGTCCAGGCAAATTTTAGTGATGAAGATCTGATCTTATCAGGCTTCTTGTATAATTAGAATTGAAAGTATGCATCTGAAATGTCATGTTCCAGAAATAACCTTTGGGGCTATGAATGACAGCAGACAAGTGTTCCAGAGCTGCCATGTAATTGATACCTTAGCAGCTGATTCCCTTAAAAAGTCATCTGTGCTTAGCTGATACCATATGCATTTTATCAGAGCTATTCTTGGAGCGTCTCAGTTTATCTCTCAGTAGCATAACCTTGAACATTCCCAACAGAAAGGAGTTTTTCAGTTAAGCAGATGTTTTCATGCACTTTTAAAATCTTAATTTATATAGTCTTTAACAATAAATATACTGGAAAAACTTCTTGCTGAATGTTATCAGAATTTACTCCTAGAAATTAAGCCTCAATCTTGCCAGAGATTAAGTACTCCATGTCTGTACTCTAAAACCTATATCACTTTATGAGCGAACCTATAAGTAATAGATATATCAGGATTATTAACAACTGATAAAATACTTATTACACGAGCAGAGCCATGCTACTAACCTGATCTCTCAAAGTGCCTGTTAGAGTGGGCAAAGCCCAACGAAATCTTCTTGAACGACGTCCTTATCCAGAGTAAGGTTTTTTTAGACAATCCCAGCATGAGAATTGTAGAGCCTCTAATCATAAAAACAAAACTACACAGTCTTGACAGTGTAGTTTTGTTTTTTTTGCAATCCCTACACCCGAGGCGAGGCGGGGAATGCACGACTGCTCAGAAGTGCTAACATAGTTGTTTTGCTTTATATACCCCAGCTCTGCTGATAGGTCTGCCTCATCATGTCAGTGCCAGTTCTGATTGGTTTTCTAAAAGAAAGTATCTTGTGAGAGGGGATCCATGCTGTGTAACCATACACTGCTCTTTGGTTTGAGTGACAATGCTAATTTTGGAAGCACAAAAAGGATTCGCTGAGGAAACATCATCTGTTCCAAAGATTTTGATTTATAATTCAATTTTGTTTATAATGTGCAGTTTACAAGCTGTTGCAAATTTCCTAAGTCATAAGCACAATATGAAGAAAGCAATAAAGAAATGTTTCAGCAGAGGATACGGACAAGTCAGAAGTAGTCATATCAGTGAGATTCAGCCTTACTTTCCTCCATTATAAAACATCCATGAAGCTACCAAATGCATCCGTCAATCACCAGACTAAATAAGTAAGCTGAGATCAGACATGTGGCTGCACACTATTAGAATGTACTGTATAAATTAGTTTTTTCCATAAGTTTGAATTCTAAAACTACATTTGGTAATATACAGACCTGGTGCTCTGGTGGGGTTTTTGTTTGTTTGTTTCATTCACTATTTTTTCTGTTGGATGTTCCAACCAGTCAATCTTAATAAAGAACAGTATACAAAGTGTAGAAATATAAAAACTTTGTGAAAGTAAAGTAACACAGCCAACTACTATAACTTCTAAAAAAGCAGATTTAAAATCTAATGGCTTCTTTCTATATCTGTGGAGGCCTTGCTCAGACCAGAGTTAATAATCCATAGAATAGCATACTAGTTAGTATTAGTCTGTGAACTTCCACTAGCCCAGCTTCATCACTCTCTGCATCTAATTGTACCATTAGATAGTTTGCCTCTGAAACAGAAGTCGAAAACTATTCCCATCTATATCTGGAATGGGAGGTGTTCTTCCACAACACAGCACTGCCTCTTTCCATCATTGCCTTCTTATTTAAAAATCATTTTCCTTCCCTATGTAGTGGAATATATGTAACACATCCAGCAAAATTTAAGCACATAACTGGCTCCTAAGACTATGTGCTTAAAGTCAAGCGTGTGCTTAGCCATTTTGGTAAATGGAGGACTTGTCTGCTGTTACCAAGACTGCATTGAAAAGTATGTCCCAGAGGATACCTAGAGAAGTAAATACAAGCTGGAGTTTCATACTATCAACTGCACTCAGGATAGAAAACAATCTGAAGGAAACCTCCAGCAGGAGCTCCAGAAAATATCAAGAGAGAATACCACCGCTATGATTCCTGCAAAGAGATGTCACTCTATAGTTAGCAGATCTGAAATAAACAAAAAAGGATATATTGCTGTTATCTCATTACTTCAGAATTTTGATCTGCCCTTTAATTATCCATCCCGTAAGGT
>JAVSBS010010522.1:6254-33865 GCA_033124195.1 Coracias cyanogaster
GGAGGAGGAGAGGGGGGGCCGTTCCATTGTCCTCCAGAGCAACCACTACATGTCTTGGAGCCCTGCTTCCCAGGGAGGGGCCAGACATCACCTGCTGCTTGGAAGCAGAGAATAAATCTTTGTTTTCCTTTGCTTCCACACACAGATTTGCTTCTGTTATTATTAAACTGCTTTTGTTTTCCATCTTATTTTCCTCCCCCTTTTTGCTCTGCTGAGGAGGGAGAGCGGAAAGGGGGGGGGGGGAGGTGACAGAACGGCTTGGTGGGCACCTGGCGCTCAGCCAAGGTTAACTCACCACACAGGGGAATGCAATTCAGTGTGGGATTAATTAGAGAGTTCCTCATTTCATTCTTTCAGTCTCAGTAAATTTGTTATATAGCCGTGTAGAGAAACCAACAGGAAGAGTTCCAAAACAAGTGAGGCACTTCTCTGAGGTTCTCATTCTACAGGGAGTGCGATACCAGTACCAGGTTCTTTTATCCTTTTAATTTCACAGCATCTGTTTAAAACAGGAGGCTCAGCCAGACTGTAAGGTGTCCCTTTCTGTGTTAATCTAGTGAGAATGAAGAACAGTTTGCCCCGTGTGGATAATGTTCAAAACTCTCAAGAAACTGGCCTTATATTATATTAATGACTATGAAGCCAAATGGGCTTAATTTGAAAGGCTTGTCCTGCGCACATCCCTTGGAAGACTTCAGCTGTGAAATATTAAAGCTAATACCCATAGTACACACACACAGAACTGCATGCACAAGAGCTGGCCCTCCTATGTACTCTGAACAACTCAAACCTGAATGTAAGTCAACTCTTTACTGAAGTGGGCTGTTACTTACATAGTCTGCCTTTCATAAGGCACAAGAGGTGTTAAGACCTAGACAATTTCTTTGAGTATTTCGTGACATGGAACTGATTCATTACAGGGCATGATTTTTCCTGCTAGAATAGTTGCAATCATTGAGCTGCTTCAAATGCGTGATGAGGTTACATATCCTCTTTCTACTATTAGACATGTAAATTATCCGCTAAGGATAATGAATTGATATTGCAGTCAATATTCAGATGTTGCACTGTGTTACTGTAACTGATTAAAGCTATTGGTCCCATTGCCTTATCTGTGATCAGTACTGTTGTTTCCCTAATATATTATAACAGCCTAGAGCCTGGACTTGCAAAGAAACCTTGGAAGAGACTCACATTCAAGAGGTACTTCAGCTTTCAAGCACTCCTTCTAGCCCCGAGCACAGCTCAGGTTTTCCTACTGGCTTTTCTCACATACATAGAGCCAAACTCCTTTCTGACATGCCTGAGCTGCCTCCTGCACAGCTCTGATCCACCTCTGAGGTAGGACAGACCCTACGTTTACCCACCCATACCTTGGGGAAGATATTTATACCAGACACATTAAAATGGAGCATCTCAGAACTCCCACAACCCTGACAGACTCCTCTTTATGTGAGAGTGATGACTTCTTTGAAAAGACTGATGAATGCAATAAAAAAAAATAATTAGGATTATCAGGCTAATTACTGCATAAATTTTTTAATGGTAATAGTGATATGAAATACTAATTGTTTACTGTGGGATGAATATTTAAACTTGTCAAGAGAAGTGAGAAGAAAAAAAATATTTTTTCACTTGAAACAGATGTCAACTGCAGACACGTGTACATTGTAACATTTTAATTTATAAAATGAAATTGGCACCCTATTAATACAAATGCATAGAAACTCCACATATGAAAAATATATGATCACAGCACCCTCAGAACACAGCATTCAAACACAGTTCAAAAAAACCTCAAAACAGGCTTGAATATAATGAAATATCAACAAATACATGTTCCTTTTAATTAGCCTTTTCCTGTTCCTGTTTTTAGGGTTCATATTGACAGGCTTCTTTCTGTCAACCAGAAAGGTTTAAAAATTGTCTCTTTTTTAAATGTAAAGTGATATTCTCATCAATTTAGAGAAATTTAGAAATATAAACTTCAAAAATACCCACCTAAAATTGTGACCATGACACTGCAACCAAAAAGGCTTTTGAGGGTAAGACGTGTCCACTTATGTTTCTCCCATTTTCTGCTGAGCAAGTGTGATGATACTGGTTCACCATGGAACAGATTGCAAGAAGTCACAAACATTTAATGCAGTTTCGAACTGTAGTCACATTCATAGTTCAACTGAAGTAAGTTTAGAAACAATAGCAAAAAACTGTAAGGTTAAGTACATATGTATATGCTGAAGATCTGGACTACCAGCTAGCACTGTAGAACACAGACTGCAGAAGGCACATTCAAAAGCTATTAAGAACACAACATTAAACAGTAAATTAGCTAGGATAACAGAAAATCAGTGAACAGAGGACTTGTGGGTCATCCACTTCATCTCATGTCATCTGCTATACCGCAGCTTATTACAAGAATACATAAATACAAGAATAGTAAATAAATAACCTTCCTATATAAGTTATGAAAATATAGCTACAGTAAATTCAGTGCAAAAATGATCAAAATGTACCAAAGGAACACTGAGTCCTGCCTGTGAGAATGTGCATCATAAGACACCCATACTTCATTTACTGCAACATATGCTGACAAGAATTAAAAAACACACAATGCACACTGCTAACTACCGTTCTAAAATTACAGCTACTTACAATGTAAGACAAATGAGACTCCAGCAATGCACGTGTTACTTAAACTGCACACTTCATTCTTTCTCATTATTTTACGGAATTTTACATAACTTTCCTAACTGATACTTTGGAATGGAAGTTGCCCTCATGAGTCTATATTTGCACGAGCAGCCTTTTTAGAATTAAGAAAGTTGTTTTTCTTTTTCCTTGGAGAATTATGTAAAGACAGTACTGGATCACTTGGCTCACGGAACAAAAATACCTTCTTCCCTGTGTCTAATAGCTCTATGGCTTCAGCACTCGGCGGGTTCAAAGGAACAGGTGGATCAGACTGTGCCATAGGAGGATGTGTAGGCAAACATCCAAGACGAATGAATGTTGCTTTTTCCAAGAGGGTGAGTTGCTTCTCCTTTATCAAGCTACATTAATGAAAAAAATTGAAAAGTGAAAACTTGAGCAAAAAAAGCCCAATACATATTTTATGTATATACACTTCCTATATGATATCCTGACATGTAAGTAGTAACTTCGGAAGCTAAAGAAAATTGCTTTTCAACAGACAGAATTGTAATTTCCATTCCAATCCCCAGGAATTCAGGTATCATTTTATGAGATACAAAACTGTGTAAGGAAATGGAGCCTTATAATACATAAACATAGGGAAGATGGGACATGTATATGAAAAATGTGTGAAATTTGTGGATATGTACAGAAAAAAAATCTTTTTAGGCGTTTACTATTATTGCTAATTATGTGTAAATATGTTTCAGGAAACACAAGCACCAAACAGCAGAACAGTGTTAGAAAATGCATATTTATGAACTTATTTTCTGATTTGTAAGAAATGTAAGAGGAACCCTTGGAGATGAAGTAATTAAAAAATCATTTCTATTTCTTCCTGCTTTCTCCTTACCTGTCTTTTCTCTTGTTTAGAGAAGGCATCTTTTCCAAACTTCTGTTAATCAGATCTTGCCTTACTTTGTTTTCCAGTGCTTGCCACAGTTCTCTGTTCTTCCTAAGAAGCAGGAAAGAAAAAAAAAAAAATTCCCAGCAACAAATCCCCAAATACACACACTTTTCTTCCTTTTCTGATTTTAGCTACCAAATCCAATCAGTAATACCATGAATATAGCCAGTAAGAGTGTTCAAGTATATTTGCTGTCCTGCCACAAATCATTTAAATTAGCTAAGATCACACCTCAGGACATGGTCCCAAGGACCCTTATCTGTTCCTTGACAACGCACATCTGACAACTAGAGGGGCCCAGTGCCACAAGATTTGCTTTTCTCCCCCTCCCACATCATGGCAAGGAGTTGGGAGAGAGGGTTTGGAGCACCTCTCACCTCTCGGTGTTAGCTGCACAACTATTGAGCTGGTGTTAATGGGGATAAACTGGAGGGATGAAGGCTCTGGGAGACTACCTGTCTCTGTGAGTAAAGGGAAAAACAGTGGCCACTTGGGACTTTCGTAATGAACTAGAAAAGGACAGGCATCTGCAAGGTTGAAATTTCCACTATTAGAAAAGAGGACCTCCTTTCTATCTTTAGAAGCTATAGACATCTGAAATGTGATGTGCCATGAATACTGTAAATATGAAAAAACTGTAAGGAAAATATTTTAATGAAGTCCAATTAAAGTCAACAGAAAGAAAATAATCAGAAAAATATTTATAAAACTGTAAAATAATCATTTAATCAATAGTTATGCAATTCATTATTTATCAATCAATCCATTATAGTTAAAATATTTCACAGTTTCCCAGTATTTTTAGCCCACAAGAATATTTCTAAAGGAAACATGCACCTTTTTTCTACAGCTGTCAATCTCCTTTGTCCAGCAAATATATACTTGTAAAGCAATAACCTTCTTTTGCAATGGTCTACCCAAGAAATATCATACATACCTTTTCTTACAGCTGCCAGACTCATCTGCATTACTGTCACTTTCAGCAACACCATCAGAATATTTACTGATGGAGTCAAGGACAGAAAGAACCTCACTTTGTGAGCTGGAGGGCAGCAACAAATTCAGGATCCTGTGCAATGTTCCCATTGGTACCCTTGTCAGTTTAGCTAAATAGCCTGCCAGCCGGAGCTCCTAGAGGATTAATGAGCAGAAGATGGCAAATTTTAATTACTACCATTAAAGAATTATTCATGATAAAAACAAAAAATATTATTGAAAGTCATGTTAGCAGTGACAGTTTTGGCGTTAAGTGGTCATAGTCCAATGTTTACTGTTTCTATCTGCACTGGCCCATACATATTATGGTTGCCTATATCCAAAATGAAACGGACAATGTAGATGTTAAACCACCAGCTGATCTTCATGTATGTGCTTAGGGCATGTGCTCAATGCCCTTCAGTCTGAAAAATCACAATGCAACCATATTCTAGCATGTAAGGTTTGGATAATTTACAAATTGTACTATTATAAAGAAATCCTTTCAATATAGCCATGAAGTGACACGGTGTTCCTTGGTCTGTAAAATTAGAGGGAAAAAAATAGCCTCTGAAACCTAATGACAACATTCACATGTTGCCATGGTTGAGCACTTCATTGTTCAGCCTTTCTTAATATCAGATTCTGTGATAAACTCAGAGAACAGCTTGTAACATTTGTTAAGAGGTGAAGGAAACATCTGTTGTTGTTTCGGTGGTGTTTTTTTTTTCCCCAAACATCCTCTTTTTTCTGGCCCAAAGGTCAATGGTAAAGCCTACTCAGATAGTGTTCAAATACACTAAGTTCAAAGTTAGTTATTCCCTAGACAACCAACCAGCCCCATTTCCTTGCCCTCTCCAAACACCAGAATGTCATTTTCTGCTCTGCTTTCAAAACTACTCTATCCCCAGGGCTGTTTCTGTGGATTTCTCACGCATATCAAATACGAACAGTCTACTATATATTAAGATCTATATGGAAGGAAGATAGTAGACCAAATTAAAGCAAGTTATATGCCTCAAAGGATGCCAGAAAAATGCTGTTGTAGTCTATTCAAAGCATACACATATCACAGGTAGTCAAAGTTAGGTAAAATTTACCAAACATTCAGGATGACTCATGACAGCTGAGTCACCTCTGTAGACCCTCATAGAAGTATGGATGAGGGAGATGACTACAAAGCCCCTATCACAATAAAAACCCACAAGGTACCCACCACACAGGAAAGCAGCTAATTCCTGTGACCACAGTGGATTCAAAATGTCTCAGGAAATGTTTGAACGCTGCCTCTGTTTTGCCTCCATTTCAGAGGAGCAAATGCACCTAGGACACCCCTTTATTAAGTGAATCTTCTTTGAAAGAAGCCATTTCACCAAAAGGATGCTCTGTAAAGCGTATTTCTTTCTCCTAAATCCATGTAAAAAACACAAAGCAACCCCCGCACAAACAGCCCTAACCCAAATTTAGATAGCCACACAAAATAAAGAGATCAATCAACCTCCTTTTCCCATAACCATTCTCCAAGCAGAAAACTCCTCTCCAAAATGCAGGAAAACTAACCACTTCCCAAATTTTCCTGGGCTCTTCAGTATTGTTATAGGTTTTCCACAAAAAACACTGAGATACTAGAATGAACAAGACAAAATCCTAAAATGGATGAGAGATTAGTAGGTTGATGTAGTATCTGAAACATCCAATATTTTCACCTTATACGGGCATCAAAGTTAGGAAAAGGATGTCTGTTCAGGCTACTTACAGCAAAAAGTGATTTGATTCTTCTCTGGAGGGAAATGTAAATAAGAGCTTAAATCTTAACACAGACATCTAAGTTTAATTTCTGTAGTTGTATACAGACTGTGTTGCACTTTGATCTTTAAAAACTGTTTTTCTAGAAATTTGTAAAAAACAACATTGAGAATAAAAAAGACACATCTTTGTGACCTATTCTGTCCTTTTTTGGCTAAATGGTCTCATGACCTTTAACAGTAATTTCTATGTGGATGATCTAAACATCATGACTTCAGTATTGTGCTACTGTGTAATTGTTTCATCTTTAAAATGTTCTTTTCTCCACTCTGACCCTTACTTTTCTGCATCAGTTATGACTTGGACTGAGAGGCAACCCTTAATGCTTTTCTAACACAGCAGAATTCACAATTAAGTAATCCTGCAAGGCGCCAAAATGCTGTCAACAGTACCAGAAGTGGCACGGGCACCCACCAGCCAGGTATATTTAGCATATGTACAGCAAAGGGAGTGCTGATGTGCAAACATACACCAGCAGCGAGCAGCACTTTCAGATGCTCACAACTACCCAGAGCAGCTTGCAGAAGTGGGAAGGAGAAGTCAATGTGCACACAAACAGCAAACAGGAATGGTCACACAAGTCAGATCAAAAGCCCTCCAGCATGGGATGAGTTTGATTCTTCAGGTATATTATATGATAAGTTACCACAAAAATTAAGAATTCACATTTTTCATAACATCTAATGGATACAAATGCTACCTGTGCCACCAGTAACCTCATTTGTATTCTCTAATTTTGGTCAAAATAAACACAGGAATGAACTGTAGTTTAAAAACAGCAGAATTACTTTTAAGTATTCGGACTGAGCAATGTGTATTTAAACAACTAATGCAAGAATCAGTAAACTTGATCCATGCTGTGTCACAAGCTTTGCTTGTCATGCTTCCACATTGAGTCTAAAATGCAACTATTGTACCTGGGGCTATAGCTATGAGCTTATTAAAAACTTCTCAGCCAGAGGCTTATGACCCTGAACTCAGTATCATTCAAGCAAATCTCTTGCTGATATAGATCTGCCTCCATAAGGATGTGAGCTGAAATATGAAATGTAAGAAGGTAAAACTTAGCTGGTTTTTCAGAGAGGTTGGCATCCACGGTTCTGAAAACTAGTCCAAAGAGGAAAATCCTCTTTAAAGAAAAGAATGAGTGTAAGATACAGAGGTGCAATACTTAGTTTCCTAATACCTGCCAATGTAATGTATTCTATAAATTGTAAAAAACCAGAGAGGAAAATATTTTTAAAAATCAACTCCCATGTCAGCTTACAGGACAAGCATATCCAAAAGCATGAACAGGTTACACCGTGAGCCCTAATAAATTAATAAATTACTATTCTACTAAGCACATACTTCTTTACATTTGAATTAAGGGTAGTGAAGTTTGGAATTATAGTTGAAGTTACTATACTATTATACTTGGTGAGAACAGAAATTTTGTTTTATGCATCTGCAAGGTAAATACGTGTAAGTTTTATGAAATCTCAATAAAGTAAATCCCAGAATATCTCTGGGCTACACTTAGGACAGAAACAAGCTACAATAACATGCAAAAACCAGCATGTTCCTGGTTAGTCCTGTGCAGTTTGATGATAAATACAGTTTACACTTCCAAATAAAAGAGAGCACTGTTTTTGACCTGAAATACTAAGAAAAGAACTGATGTCTCTTGGGAAAAAGTTCTCCTCGACAGGATTCACAGCCAGCAGCAGCACTCACCCACCAGGTTCATCTCTCTTCCCTTCCACCAAATCCTACATAGCTGATCATCATTCATCTTAACATGCCACACATCTTGAATTCATGCCTTCATAAAAGAGGTAGATGCTGAGGCTCAGAGAAAACCAAACTCAAGGGCAGCAGAAAACCAATTCACAAGGTAAGAACTCTTCTGCTGAGCAGCTGGGTTGTTACATGTTACATTCCTACCCTTCTACGCTCAGGAGTATGGCAAACTAAGAACCACAGTATGAGGTTAATGCGCTACTCATGCTCTCTTTTCACAGTTCCCAGTAAGTGATGACTTACTTTGCCAGCCCATGACATTGCTAAATAAACACTGTGCAAGGTCCTGGCCACTCCTTAATTAGTCCAAGACTGCACGGCTATAGCTGATTTAAAGGCACTGAAACTAAAATGTGAAAACGGTCTTGGGAGTGCTAATCCGGAGAAGTTGCTCTGTGCTGTTTAAAGCCTCTATACAGGCCAGCATTTTTTTTCACGCAGCATATTTTGCCAGAAAAATATGTAATTGTTCTAGTTTCGGCTGTGATAGATTTAATTCCCTTCCTAGTGGCTGCTACATTGATGTGTTTTCAATTTAATAAGAGAATTATGTTGACAGCAACAACTAAAATGTGTGTTAAGTAGCATTTATCTTAAGTAATGGATTTTTCAGTTTCCCGTGCTCTGCCAGTGAGGAGGTGCACAAGAAGATGAGATGGAGCATGTCCAGGAGAGCTGACCCAAACTAGCCAAAGGGATATTCCATACCATAGGACATGATGCTCAGTCTATGAAGTGGAGGGAGTTGGCCAGGAAGGGCTGATTGCTGCTGCGGCATCAGTCAGCAGGTAGTGAGCAACTGCACTGTGCATCACTTGTCTTCAGCTTTATTTCTATTTGTGCTATCTTCCTTTTCATTACAATTATTGTTACTACTATTATTGCTATACTTTATTTCAATTATTAAAGTGTTCTTATCTTAACCGATGAATTGTACTTTTTTTTTTATTCTCCTCCCCATTCCATTCTGGGGAGGGGAAGAGCGAGTAAGTGGCTGTGTGGTGCTTAGCTGCCAGCTAAGCTAAGTTAGGTTAAGACATTAAAAAAAAAAAAGAAATAGGGAAAACAAATTAAAAAAAGAAAAAGAAAAGTATAAAAAGAATTCCCAAGGCTATAGTCCACCAAGACTGACTTAAACCACAGGAGTACAGGAAAAGATCAGCAAAAGATCTTCCAAATAATTTTCAATTTTTGTATCTGTTCTGCAGTTTATTTTCCATTGATGTTGAATGTAGTTTATCTAAGATGTATTTTACATTTATCATATTAAAAATGTATCTGAAGTACTGTATGCTTCAGCAAAATATTCACATAAGCCTATTAACTCCTTACCTGTATTACAAAAAAAAAAAACCACCAAGGAATGCTTAACATGACAAAAGATTATCTTTTTTCCTTGAAGTGTTCTGAAATCTTGAATTATTAGATAAACTGCAACTAAAAATGGGCAAATAAAGCCTCAAATTTAATATCACCTCTGAAAAGACTTTTAGCTGTTACTGCCCATGTCACCATTCCACGACTGAATGAATAACTAAAAATAGTGGTTACTGCCTCGTCAGCATTACACAGGTTATTTTAAGGGAGCATAAATGAATACATATAAAATTTAAAGTTATCAAGAAATAATCAGATTAAAACTGGCCATCATGTCAGTATTTACGTCATAAGCACCCTACAAAGACCTGTAGCAGAAATTTTTATCAGTGTAAGCAGCATGCTATTTCTGTGAAGTCCCAATAAAATGGTAGAAGCACTATGTGCAGCAGGCCATGGAGACAGAAAACATGGAGACGTGCTGAAGGCTGGAACAGAATTCAGCAGCTCCTGACAGCCATATCCACTCACAATACACCAAACTGTGAAGGCCAACATAGTGGCAAGATGGCTTGAAAAAAAAAAAAAGCAGTTGCAACAGGAAAAAACTCCACCACCACCCCCCCGCCCCAAACAAACTCCCAAACAAAAAATCACCATGAGGAAAATTATGATGATAACAAGAACAACAGTAATTTTGAAAAACCCCAAACTAAAGGAACATATAGCTCGGACTTAAAACCAGGAGGCTGGTAACGATGGTCATGACCTCCTCAACGAACACCTTCAAATGTTACACTCTGCAAGACACACCAGAATGCCTTTCTTGTCTTTATATTACCATGCCCAGAGGATAGGATGTTCTTTAAAGTGTAAGCCAAGGTTTGAATTCCTACTTTCTCCAATTTAATTCATTTGCACAAAGTGAAATCTTCGATTCCAGGACAGCAGCTTAGCCATCAGGCTGCCAGATACTCAGAGGCAAGCCTGTTCCAGCGACACTTGTGGAAGGACTCTGCTCTGAACAGAGACCAAGTGTCCCCATGAGAGGCAGCAACTGAAGTTATTATCACACTCCTGTGAGCTTTAGTTCTTGATGCAAATTCCTTACCCAAATGTGAAAACATGCTACCTTCCAGGTGAATCTCCTAACACAGGTATAATAAAGAGGAGTCTCACTCCAATTCTTTGAGAATAGTAAGACAGGTAAACAGATATGTAACTCAGGAGGGGATAAAGAATTCAGAGAACTGAGCAGAAACAAGCTGAGACATAGGAGAAGTTGAGAGACCCTTAGTCTAAGTGGTCCCTCCTTAGCTTGCTGGCCTCTGAAGCTCCCAATTTATGATAGAGGTGACTGCAACCACTCCTGTCCCTGAGAGGCAAGATACTTGGATGGGAAAAGCTGCAACACTGAGTCTCTTTTCTGATGATAGGTACATATCTTAACTAAGACCTGCAGATAAAATTTGGGGACAACAGCAATTCATTTTTAATGTCGTCTTTAGCACTGACAGGCAGCCAACAGATAGCAAATTACCTTGGAGGTGATGCTCTTTTTAAAAACAGTATGAGTAATGATAATAGAAAATTTAACTAGCAGTCCTTCTATTATCTAGTTTTGTAACACAATCAATGTAAATCCTTTCTAACACTGACTAAAGCCTAAACAAAACCCGTTTTCTCATTATGTGGAAATGAGACTGTACATCTGCCTGTAAACCAGGAACTCAGGCAATTTAGTTCTCTCCCCAGAATGAAATGCAATGAGACAACCCCTGGAAAGGATCTTTAAGTGAATAAAAAGAAGTATAACTCAGTAAAATTCAAAAGGCTGAAAGTAGGTCAGAATTAACTGAAGCAAATGATAATACAGGCTACAAATACCGGTACTGGTAGTGACTATTAGCAGAACTGGGTCCAAATACAGCTGTAATGGTTCCCAAAAAAGCAAGAAAAGCTGATTTCCGGATACAGCTGTAATTTAAACTTGGAAGCTTTGTTCAACTTCATGCTTACCTGACTATAAAGTGCCAAAAATGCATCAATTTCTATATTTTCCAGGAGATCTTCAAGCACCACACAATTCCATTGCTCATCTCTCAAGCTGAAGTGAAAGACAGAATTAACATTGAAATCTTCCCAGGTGCAATGATTGTATTATAGGAAACAACATCTGAAAGTCATCCATTCAGGAAGCATATCTTTCTGTCAGTTGAGTTAGGTGAGCAGCATAACTTCTAAAATGAGCCAACTTCTCCTTTCTCCCCTGAACTACCAAGCAGAAACCAAGGCTATGCTTTTGTACACAATTCAAGTCTGGAATTGCTCCAAATCAACACAACTCGTCCTGTTCCCATCCTCTTAAGTTTCATCATCCACAATTTACCATAAAATGTGATCTTTCTGTTGCTGGAATATAACAGTAAACAGTTAACTTCCTCTCTGCTGGGGATTTCTTTGTGTTTGGACCAAATAATGAAGCCATACTTAGATCATTTGAGAAAAGTACAAAACTTGTTTTTTCCGTTGTTTTCAAGTAAATAGTAAAGACTAGTTGCAGTTTCTTTGAAGGCTTCACTGATAAATCTCTCCTGTCGTATCCATAAATCAGTAAACCATCTGCTCATCTAGTAACTATTTCTGCAACAGAATTGTTAATCTACATCAATTAGAGCTCCACTCCTTTCAGAATTAAAACTGACTTGAAAGTGCAGTAACTCCACTCAAAGACTATCAAAGCCATTTTTAATATATCGGTTGTTTCACAGAAAATCCTCCTCATAATGGAAAGCACTCTCTCAGCCCCAGGTACGCTCCAGGTACACTCTGAGGTTCTTACATGAACCTTGCAACGTGGCAGGCTTTTAACACTGTGCAATATGCATGGAAATGTAATTTCTAACTCCTGTAACCCTAATCAATATAATATAATACTTTGTAATTTTGCAAATTATCACCCATCTTTGCTAGGTGACCTTCACGACAAGACAGATACTTCAATATACCACTCATGAGGCTTTACTTTTTTGTCACTGATATCTTTACTTAAAACCTGGCCAGGGAAAAGTGAAATAGAGCCTGTCTCTGAATAAGAGTTTATATATCCTATCAAAAGTGATTGCATGACGGGGAATTCAGTCTATGGTGTGACAGTGGAGATAGAAATTCAATTTAAATTGTTCCAGCTACTTCCTCTGACCCCAGCAGATCAGGTTTCATTGACGTCTCTATCTATCTTGAGAGATGAAAAAACAGGATTAAAATTACCTTCTTATTTGCTGCTAAGGAGTATTGTTATTTTTCCACTCTCCCCATCAAGAAATGGTGACTGCCATTACAATCTGTATGTAACTAAATTGTTACTATTTAATGTTTCTTATTTCAATATTCCCATGGCTCCTCAGGTATGCTCTGGGCCACATTACAAAAATGCACGGTTCAAACATAGATGTACAGTTCCCCCTCAGCACAGCAGAATATTTAGCCTGCTGTTTCTCTGTGATACCTTATGGTCTAGAAGGACTGAAGCAACTTAGCAAAATCTGAGACCAAAGCACTTACCTTTGCTGGTGCAGATTTATAAATTGCGTACATTTATTCATGGCCTGTCTTAGCAGAGCTGTCACCTGTCTGTCTGCATTCGCTTCCACAGCTTCACTTGAAAGTCCCAGCTGATCCAGAGTCCACCTCTGCCTCTTCATTAGATGCTGCTGTTGCTGCTGAGCTGACTCTTTATTGAACATCTCATACTCCAGCTTCCTGTCAAGTTCTTCAATCTCCTAGAGGTTCAAAACATGTAATGATAAAAAGTCATAATTTAACTTGGAATAATTTAATTTGGAGTGAAGAAAAAAGATGGTATCAGAATTTCTGATATTAGTTTATTCATTTATCATTCTACCCAGCCACTTGCAGCCATTATACTTCCCAATTCATTGCATGGCTTCTGAAAACATGACTTGCATGCTATGAATATCAGAACAATGCTGAAAGATATGAGTCAATTTTCATTGTGTTAAAGATCAATGCTCTCTGAAACCTTTCACTGTAGAGGACACACAAAAGGTACACTACCAGCGTGGCTGAAATCCAAACAAAAGAATGGCACCATCCAGATTCATCTAGATGCTGCATAAAGCTGCACTGAAACAGCTTGAGAAACTCAGACTGATTAGTTTTAGTTATACTTTATCAACAGCTAATTTCGAAAAGGTCTGAAGTTAAAAGATCAACGAGGTTTGAAGTGAAGAGACAATAAGTTACATTTAGCGTTATAAAATTAGAGTTAAAATACAATGTTCTCAAAATCAATGGGGTGAAGGCCAAAGTAGTAAGTGGACTGGATCCCTTGGGCCAAGGATCTCTCTTTGGTCAAAGAGTCCCACAAGACAGAAGGAAGGCTTGATATTCCAGTTTTCCGACGTCACTGCTGTCTGATCTCAAGCTTTAGGTTGCTTAATATCTCAGTGCTCTACTTCCCAACCTGTACCTTGGAGAAAAGGCTGAATTTTAATTTATTCCTCTATCTCATCAGCTGTATTCAGACCACATGTTCATAGGAGCATCGCATCTCCAAGTGTCTGCTCACAGTCAGCAAGATTTGACACTGGAGCTTGGATCCACTCTCCAAACACTACATGTTGAGTACTAACTTGTTATCTCTAAGGGGATCAAACAAATTCACATATAGCCAGATGTGTTTGTTTCGCTGATTGGCAAAACTGTGACTGATACCATCAGCATTAGGGAATCCTGTGTAATCTGATATATATGTTTTGAAGTAACAAGTGTTAAAATTTGTCAGCTAGCGGGACAAAGGAGTTGGAGACAAACACAGCAAGAGAGGGAGGCTTGATCACCAGAAAACAATTCCTGTATACCAAGTCTAACATGGACTTTAAACAACCTCTAAAAGTTTTTTTCCCCCCAAACTAGGGCTCAACTCAGTTCTTGCACATTGCATAAGAGCAGCATCTTTTCTGTCTCTCCCTCAATCCTTTTTCCTCATCTGTTCAAGGACAGAGAAGCTGAAAGGCAAACTCTTTGCAGAGCCACCTTAGACTTAACTGCATAAAAGGCAATAACTCCAAATTAAATTATTTTTAATACTCCGTCTAAATATGGCTTTCACTATTTCCTACAGATTTAATACAAATTTAAGCAAAACTGGAATCATATAAGCATCTAACTTCCATTCTAAGAGAAAGTCTTTAGAGATGACAGTATTAAAATTTAACCAGGAGTTTTCACAGCAATAGCTGTCTAATGATGCCCTCTAGCAAAGAGGTTTTGCTCTTAAAAACCCATTTTGTTTGTTCTACTCCAGTGCTTTCCCAAGCCTCACTTGGATGGTTGCAAATAGCAGATGTAAAAAAATAAAATAATAATAATAAAAAACCCCTTATGAATACAGAGCACTGAAGTATTAAAAAAGGATTAGAAAACTGGCACATACCAAGTATGTAATAAATATGATGAAGGGAACAGGCCTTTCTAAAGTTTCTGCTATGCAAGCTGCAGAAGCACACTTAGGGGGAGACAGACAAGTAGGAGCCTGTATAGATGTGGGAAACCGACCCACTATTTTGATAGTCAGACCAGACTCCGACAATATACAATCTTTAAAAACTCAATGATTGAAGTATATCATTTGGTGATGGATTCTGCAGTATGGATAGCACTATAACATGAACAACTTTGTAAGACAGTAATGACAATTTACACACTATTCCAGTCATGACTCACAATCATTTCCCAATTGTCTTCCTTGTGACCAATAAAACTTTAGTATTAATTAGCCACAAAAATACTGCTCTTTCCAAATGTAGATCTCTGGATGCTACTATAATAAAAATAAATAATAATATTAATACACAATCTTCCCTGGTTCAAATACTTTTCTTCTCTTTCTTTCAGTGAGTGCATTAAAGTGCACATAATGACAGAAATTAAAGGCCAGAACACTAGAAGCTGCAAACAAGCACAGCTAAATCAAAGTCAAATAGGCTACTATGATAGTTGCTGTCTCCTAACAGGAATTTTTCCTTTTCACAACTTCATTACTTACGGGATTATGTGCTTCTAAAATCTGAATACATTCCAGTTTTGATAGAGTTTTTGACATGCTCAGTTGTTCAAAGAGCAAGGCTTGTACACTTATGACAGCAGTATATAGCTCCAGCATTTTGGATTTTTTAATGGTCTTTTGAAAGGCTAAGGAAGCAATATACTCTCCAAGTTTATTTTCCAGATTGCGTAGCTGATACTCTTTCTCAAGCAGCAACTCGTACTTAACCTAAAGAATACCAAAACACAAAGGATAACAAGATTAACAGAAAACCTTACACGCATGCTCATGTAATTAACAAGTAGGATTAACCAGCAAATAAATCAATGCTGTTATCTTATAAAGTGCTTGATTTTAAAAGTGCTTTTAACATGAAATTGAAAGTTTTTGCTGTGTTTAAGTCATCAAAAAATACTACTGTTACATCAGGTTTGGGTTTAGGGTAGTCATAAGTTTATTATTAAATACTAACCTAAAACAGAGGGTCTATATAATGATAATTTTTTTTAAAAAATAAAATAAATAAACCTATGCTTGCCTGTGTTACGGGTTAAATGGGAAGATAAAATACATCTTTCTATTTAGCAAAAATATAAAATTTATAGAAAGGCTGTATTTAGTTTCAAATTTGTGTCAGTTAATATTGACCAATGAAATTCAACCTATTATTCTTTAGGCAACCAAAAATCCTCTTACATAAAACAAAGTTAAACTGTAGATCAAGAGTCTACTGGTGATGGATTTCAAACAAGATGAAAACTGGATTGAATGGACATCAAATAGGATTACACCAAAATTACTTAACTCAGCAACTACATTGCTGCCACACATCTGATGGGACATCCACAGACATTATCCAAGGGCGAAAGGCAAGCAAGGCATGTGCAAGGACATGATCAAATGCAACGTGATTGATGAGCTCTCCATGCTATACCACTGACATTCCCAGCCAGCAATGTTGCCACTGTGACCATTTTTCTGCAGGACAATGAGGACACTAGCCAGCTGCAATTACCCTCTTTGGATACTTCCATCTGAGCTCCCTAAATCTTTCCTTGATTTAGTGCCAAATTTAGTAGTGTGTGGGGGCTGCCAGAGAAACCTTAGTTTGGGTTGTAAAGTACTCAAGTTGCTTCTGAAATTCTGAGCCAGACTCAGCACTGCTCCAATTTTTGGCATTTCAGTTGACTCTCCTCAGAGATGCCCCCTTTATAGTCAAAGAGAAGGAAAAGGTACCTACACACTGGAGTTAGAATAAGGCTAAGCCCAGAAACAGCCCATCTGTACCCTGCTGGGTATCAGAGTGCAGGATTTTTCCTCACCTCATCCCCAAATCTCTTCTGGTCTTAACAAATCTGAACCTAATCTGATAGGTTGCACAGCATATATTTAAAAAAAATTCAGAAATCAGCATTTTCAGACATTTCCAGTATTATGCGTTTTAACAGCAAATAACTTGAGCATTTAATGCTCAAGTAACTACTGCCTGTGACAGAATGGAATAACCAGCCATCAAAGGAGGCATCTCAAAAACTTTTAAGTTTTGGTTAAGTTTGTCATCACTGTGGCACCTGACAGCCAGTACCCATGTTTGCATTTTATGGAGACGTATTTATCCCACCAAATTTGGCCTCTCTCAATGAACAGGGAGGGAAGAACATCCCTACTTAATTGAGATACCTACATAGCTAGTACCTTAGCATGGCAGGCTTCCTGTGGTATACCTTTATACATGCAGTCTTAATCTCTCTACAGTTCTACCAGTCTATAAAATAAGAACAATAAAGACCAATTGTATTTGCCCTGCAAGCATGAATTACAACACTGTAAAGGTCAACTGTTTTAGACACTGAATGACTTCCCATTTGCATAAGACCTGATTTTGCCCTTTGGATTATCTTTGCTTCAATAGTATGCACTCAAGACTTTAAAACGTTATTAGCTTTCTATTTCTATTAGCTAATCAGAATTATATATTATTGACTCTATAAATGATTAGCTTTGAAGGAGCATTTAAAGAGACTTCCACCAAGTTTGATAAATACGTAACATAATGCCCATGAATTTTCTCTGGAAATGTTACTGATAAGGGACCAGCTAAGAGTGATTGTGTATCATAAAATTCCATTATCCACTAGGTATTGCTAAATTTAAAATGTGATTTGGAGCCACATTTGCTTGTGATGTTCTCATTCATGCTCATGTGATATTCTCCAAAGTCTCCACTACATCATCTGGAATGTCCTTGGATGCAATAGATGGAAAGCTACCTTCAGGAAGTATTTCTTACTAATGTGAATTAAGCCAATTAAACACAAGAGTAAGAAATCATTCTACAGACATGAAGTAAAAGCAAGATTAATTTTCTTGACACCTTTTACAAATCTCCACCTTAACACAAATGTTGTCGCTCAACATTGTCTCTAACAAACTGCTCTTGAATAATATAGGTGTGTGATGCTAAATAATAAGTAAGCATAAGGATTACAAATAAACATATGGGATATTTGAGTCAGGAAGAGAATTCAACTCAGATCATACTGGAAATACAGTAACCAAAATGCTAAAAAGTTACCTGTTATTTTTGAGCATAGGATGCAGAGACTTCCAGTGAAAAGCTAAAGAGGTGGCCAAAATTGGAGATTTATGGATAAAGAGCTGAGCTGCCACCCAGTACTTGTTAAAAAAAAGTAGATGACATTTACCTTAGGGCAGATCCAGAAATATCTATTGCTTGTTTCTATGTTTCAGTTTTTGTTAGGAAAAAATTCAACAATAATAATAGCAATAATAATAGTATTATCTACCTTCTACATTCTTTGCAGGTGGGTGAGAAACCTATTAAATTGAATTTGAGGCCTTCTGTGTTCTGTAGGATAAATTAGCAATTTTCAGAGCCGTACTGTCTGTCCAATTTTTTAAGGTCTCAGCTGTGAAGTTTTCATTGACTTGCCCTCACGCCTCTTTTCAGCAGTGAAAGTTGTTGCACTCTTATCTGATTCTTAAAGATAGGATGGAATGGAAGTGTGTCCTTAACAATAAAACAGATATGTTCACAAATGAAGAAATAGCTTCTAAAGGAAGGCAAGGAATTAATACTCTGCTAACAACAGCTGCTAGCTAGTGTTCAGGGAGATGTATCACTACAGCAGATACCACTTTAAGGGGCAATTGATGTTAGACATGACCCGGGCTGGACAACTAATGCCACAAGTTACCTTTCACAATTTTGGCAATGTTGAGTTTAGAGTCTATTTAAAAGCAGGAAAATGAAGATGGATGAGAATGACCAATGTTTTTGTCATAACAGATTGAAGGACTTAGGATTTTCATTACAATAGCACCTATTCAAAGAATGGAAAAAAGATTCAAGCAGACCTATCTGACTAGAAGTAAACAGGTTCATCCTCAAAAGAACTAATGCTTTAGAGTCTATGTGATGCTACCTATTCAATATATTAGTGCAGCTTTTTAAGTAATAGACATTATTACAACACTACTACCTTGAATGAGTTATAACAACATACACACACCCCAAGGAGCTGGTCCTTCTTTTCTTCCAGCTTTTATTTGCATGTCTAAGATACTGCCTGCCAAAGCATACACATTTTTACAATACCTCAAAAAGGGGGAAAATATACGCTTGAGGTATTATGTGTTTTATGTGACACAAAATTAGTAAGTAATACCTGAAGGCCGCCTTTGTGGCTGAGGAACAGGATGTGCTATAAACCTTTAAAATTGCAGATGAAAATTACACAGAAATGTTTTGACAGGTGTGTGCACACAACTGAATTTAAAGTTTGCTTCTTTCTTCACAGGAGGGTCTGTTTCAGACACAAGGATTTTAAAGGAATTACACATATATGAAATCTGGGTATGGATGAATGAATAATGAACAGACAAAAAGAATAATGAATAGAGTAAATGACTGACCATCTTTAGTGTAAGTCTGAACTCATTAAAATGAATAACAAATAAGGATGGAAATGCAGTTTGATAACTCAAGTTCACTTATAAAGAGACACAAGAATGCGTATTTTAATTGCAGCTGAATTCAAAGGCAAAACGACTACGCTGATGACCGAAACTCACTTTTGTGAATCGCTTCAAGTAACAGGAGGTTTGTAAGACATGTTCAGTATATTCCATGAATTTTAAGATTTATAGTCCAAATATAGATACTATATGCAAAACTAGATAATATTTGCATATTTCTACAAAGCCCAGATACATGGGAATGATGTTCAGCTTTATCATTCAGCATCTATTCAACATTATAGAGTAAATTAACTGCTCTTAACCAAAAAAAATATTGCATTACTCAACTGGTACTTCTGTCTACTCCTAGTCACCTGAGTTTCTTTCTGCCTCCTGTCAGCTCTGAAATCACAGCTCTGCAAAGATAAATACATTTGTGAAAATCAAAGCTTGCAAGTAGACCTGACTTCAGCAGAAGCTGGATCAAATATTGACTGCAAACTAAATTATAAACTAGTTATAAACTAATATCCCCTGGCCATTCTTGAAGTCTTTTATCATACCAAACAGAAGATTGAAAAATACTAGTTGACATTGTACTACTTGACATAATACTATTATGAGCGTCAAAGTACTTTGGTTAGGATGAATGAGCTTCTGTAGGTCTGAACATTTGCTCTTGATTCCATCTGAAACATCTGAACTACACAAACTTACCACTGCTGTAAATGCACTATGATTAGTCCACTGCTAGAAAGCACTGACTTTTAAATTCCAAATTTAGTTCAGACTAATTGTTAACTAGTGTTGTCGCAGTCCTAAATACTATAAATAAAGGGAATAATCTGAAAATGTACTTGATTACTTGCAAACCCCAAAGACATTTCTCATATAAGTCTCACTATTGTTTTTTTTAAGCCCAGCAGGAAAAACAGACTAAAGAATGTCAGTATTTTTACCACTGTGCTTCTTAGGAGATAGGTAACGGCTGTTTCAGAAAGGAACAGTCACTTCATCACATACAAGACAGCTGAAAACAGCTATGAAACACAAAGGAAGTAGATACAGCCTGCTTTTGAAGATTTTCACAGCAAGGTCAATAATACTCTCAGGTGCTGCAAGACTAGGCTTGAAACTTCTTGCCATGGCCTCCCAGCTCACCACCTCCTGTCTGTGAGCTGTTCTCTGTCATGCCTGTTTTGCAGTATTACAAACACATCCTGCTGCTTCTGCTTTCATAAGCATCAGCTGGAAACCATTTTCCAGCCATCCTGGAGTGAGACTGGGAATTCCTCTTGAATTGGCTGTGCAACTTCAGATGGTTAATTTTGAGTTAGATAAGTGATCATAATAACGCAAAATTTAGCGGTCTATGATTGTAAATGAGGAACAAGGTAACAGATTGCAACAGCCAAAAGAAATAAACTACTTCTGTGATCAGCATAAAATTTATTGCAATGCTTCTGTGTTCTAATGATGACGTGAGAACTAACAATTCTCCTTAACAACAGTTTAGCTTCCTTAGTGGGAAAAGCCCAAAGCACTTGGCTTTTGATAACTGATGTGCAGCCATACAATTAGAACAACAGCAGGTATACCTGCATATTACCGGCATATAAAACTGAAACAGTGAGGCTTACATAATCTAACTTTTGAATTTTAAAACAAGATTCTAACAAAAATGTAATGCAATATTCAGACCAAAAAAGTATTTACTACTTTTTGTAATATAAGATTAGCCCATACTCCATGGTACTTTCAAGTAAAAATAAGAAAAAAAACCCCACCAAATCTGAATTCTGGAGGTCAGGGTGTTAGGTATTGAAGTCAAAAGTTTAAATGCCTCCATTAATTGATTAGGCATTCTTGGACCAGAGTTACTGAATTATTAGAGTGTTGCATTCTTGCCCAAGCACTTGCTCTCCCTTTCAAAGCCTGTGTGCTGGACTACAGAAACATTTGCTTTTATCATCTGCAACCGATACTAACAAGGTGTTGGTCTCACATAAAAGTGAAATCACTTCTGAATAAACATGTTGACACTAGTTTTCATTCCTCAGGATACAATTATAAAAAGCACAGGAAAG
This sequence comes from Coracias cyanogaster, assembly GCA_033124195.1. Taxonomy (NCBI): domain Eukaryota; kingdom Metazoa; phylum Chordata; class Aves; order Coraciiformes; family Coraciidae; genus Coracias; species Coracias cyanogaster. The sequence goes on from JAVSBS010010522.1 coordinate 27,874, forward strand.
AGGTGTAAAAACAGAATTTTTACCAAACTAGTACTAAAATTGACATTGCAATAATCTGTGAAACTGTTCTTATCTACCAGTTTTAACTGCCAATGACACTTGCTTCTTCTGCGTAGTTCTTACAGCTGTGCACCACCTATGACTAACACTGTTATCATAGTAACGTTGCTCTGATATACAAAAGTAGTATTACCTATATTTCACACGTAGGTAAGAGATGGAGAGAAAGGTTAAGGAACACAAACATGAACCTCATGAAACATGCTGACAGAGAAGGAAAAAGCTTCCAAAATCTCATATTGGCATTGACCGCACTCATTCCTTAAAGATTAACTTTAGATACCCATGAGAATAAGGCTCCCTTTCAATAAGCTCTGTACGAATAAACTCAGAGCCCCAAGAAGTCTGTGGATCCAAGAACCCATTTCTGGGTTTTCAGCAGCATTAGGAGAGGCCCAAGAACTGAATCTTGCTCAACTGAAGTATGCAGCGAAGCACCTTTCAGCAACAAGCACTCGCAGGCCAGAAAGCCAAACATATCCTGGGCTGCATCAAAAGAAGCCTATCCAGAAGGACAAGGGTCACAGTTCTCCTCCTCTAGCCTGTTATGTTGAGATGGTATTTGGAGTACTGCATTCAGGTCTGGTATCCTCAGTACAAGACAGACACAGACCTGTTGGAACAGGTTGAGAGGAGGGCCACAAAAATGATCAGAGGTCTGGAACACCTCTTCTATGAAGACAGGCTGAGAGAGTTGGGGTTGTTCAGCCTGGAGAAGAGAAGGCTCTGGGGAGTCCTTACTGCAGCTTTTCATTACTTAAAGGGGTCTTATGAGAAAGATTGGGATAAACAATTTAGGAGGGCCTGTAACGATAGGACAAGAGGTAACAGTTTTAAACTAAAAGAGCGTAAATTTGACTAGATGTAAGGATGAATTTTTTTTACCATGAGTGTGGTGAAAAAGGGGAACAGGTTGCCCAGAGAGGCGGTAGATGCCCCATCCCTGGAAACATTTGAGACCAGGTTAGACAGGGCTCTGAGCAACCTCATCACTGATCACATTGACATGTCCCTGCTCGCTGCAGGGGCTTGGACTAGATGACCTTTAAAGCCCGCTTCCAACCTAAACCATTCTATGATTCTGTGATTCTATGTTTTGAAAGCCTTACTATGAAAACCACAGGATCAAGAGAAGCTTTGCAATCATGCATATGCCAAGCCCCAGAACTACTGAAGGAAAAAAGGGTGAACAAGAAATCAGTTCTGTAACCAAGGTGCAAAAATTAAAACAAAGCCAAAACTATTAAGTCTGAAACAACACCTTGACAAATGCAGGCAAGAGTAGAGTGATGCATCATACCACTACACCTCATGCCTTTTTTATCTGGCTCTAATTCACATTTATAGAAAACTGTCATTCTTTAATTACCAAAGATATAGGTTTTGACGTCAGTACAGAAAAGGTTTGCACTTACTTTATTCAAATTTTCGTCTTTCATCAAGTCTTCATAAATGAAAATTTTGTCCTGTAAAGATTTCTTCAGAATATCGAGCTTATTTCTATTCCTGGATCCTGTTTTTTTCATTTTAGAATGCTGCTGTAAGAAGGTGAGCACAAAATGCTTTATTTGTAAGAGGTACATGAGGACGCTAACATTAAGATTATTACTTGCTATTATTGGCAGATCAACCGATTAATGAAACACTTGGCAAGGATGACTTTCAGTGAGAAAGTATTTCTGAAATGAAGGTGCTGCCTATTGATTCAGAACATTCTTTTCAGACATTCAGACAAGTTGGAAATTTCATTTTCAATTTCTTTCAAGAAGAATTGTATATTCATCCTTTCCATGAAAACTGCTAGACACATACATTTGATTTTAAACAAGCTTTAGTAGTGATAATAAGAGAAGATTTTAACTGATACATTGTCTTCTCAGCATGGTTAAAAATGAACAAAGAATATTAATTTAAGAACTACATTGTTTTCAAGACACGGTATATGAATCACAAATGAACCATGATAGTATTAAGGGGCACCATTCCATGTAATCAAATTATTCTTGACCTTTATATTTCTTTACAAGAATATCAACTAAGTATAACTTACTCTTGGGGAAACGATAGCATCTGTTCAACTAAAAGGTTTTGCAAAGTCATTTCCCTTCTTCTGTTCTTTAGAAGTTATTAAGGTTTTAAACTACGTTTATTCCTACTACAATTAACCCAGGTTAGTTTACATATTTAGAAAACATAACTGAGCAAAAACCAAAGCAAAGCAAAGTCCTCCTTTTAATGATGGTATCTGATACAATTCATACAGGAAAACACGTTTTTCCCTCCTATTTAAGAATTGAAAGTTAATTTATGATTTCACAGGTTTTACATTCTACTGAAGGAATTAAGACCCCCTCATCCCCTTCCTACATGGACAAGACAGTGTAGGACATTCTCCTAAAAAAAGCTCCTGAAATCTTTCCTTGATTTAGTGCCAAAGTTAGCTCTGTGTCAGGGCTGCAAGAGAAACCTCAGTTTGGGTTGTACAGGACCCAACTTGCTCCTGACATTCAGAGACAGGCTCAGCATCACTCCAACTGTTGGCATTTCAGTTGACTCTCCTCAGAGATGCAGCCCTTTTGGCCACCTATCTGCTTCTTTATACCTCTGTCGCCTTCTTGGGAAAGCTGGAGGACAAGTAAGCAGCAGAAATATGCAGGTGTATGTGAATATAAAATTTATCCAACTACTACCTAATCAACTATCTTTAAGGTCCTCCAATCCACACAGATAGAAGCGTGCACTGCTGTCACACCTATGGAGAAGCTATGGACCACTATCTGAAGCTGAGGCCAACAGCTTGCAGATACACTCATGAACCCCTTGCACATCCCCACACTCACCCAAATCTCTCCAACCTGTTTACTGGTCATTGCTAAATTCTGGTCGACTTTCAGCAGTTCCATGTCCTTCTGCTCCATCTCAAAAGTCTGAAGCAAGGTTCTTGCTCTTATCTTGGGCCAAGCCAAGCTGCTGTCCACCTGAGAGAAGCAGCAGTGCAGCTCTTGCCTCATTCTAAGCAATTCCTCTTCTGATAGTGAGAGGGGTAAACTTAGAAGCTGCCTGTCAAAAAAACAAAAGCCAGTTCCTACTCAGTAATATAGACGATTTTATGTAAAATGTAAGGGACATGCAGATAAATACTTTACGTGAAAATGATTATCTGTTTTTGTCTTATTCATACATCAGTTAATGATTCCACACTTAGGACTGAGTTGCTCAGCATGTTCAAAATATCCTTGAGGATACTTTAAATTCTGCATATAGAACTGTCTGGACTGTAAAATTTCATTTTCAAGGAGAAACAGGTTTTGAATATTTAAAAAAGAAATAAATAATTTTAAGCACATTTCCCATGCACAGACCCCTTCCACCTCTTCAGACAATACAAATCCCGAACTTAGGGCTGAAATCGAGATAAAAGCTTCCCATAAAGCCTCCCTGTGCTGCTCCCCAGCACTTAGCAGTCACAGCTACCGAGAGCAGAAAAAAGGAAAATAAAGAAGTATCTCTTTGTTATAAACTCATACATGTCATCCCTCTCACCTCCAAGTCACAAGAGTTCCAGCTCTTCTTTGTAAAAAAGCTTTTAGTAGTCTCAACACCATGGAATGTATTTTAGCAGCAGTTTGAATCACTCAAAATTCCGTTTTTGTAGAAGGAAGGTTCTCAACACCAGTGTCTGGGGAGCTGATCCTCAGGTCAAGCTGAAGTTGACTTCGCATAGTTTGCTTTTAAAACCTAAATTCATCTTCCAGTTGTGACTTACCTCAAACTAGATTAGTTACCTTATCTTGTGACGGAAATATTTCCTTAAGAGTATTTAATAAAAAATAGCATAATTTTTTTGTTTGGAAATTTTATCTATTTCCCCCAAAATATATTTGTATCTAAAGCATGAACAGTGTATTTCTTAAAAAGTAGTCTTCCTTTAAATATAATATTGTATGTTCAATTAGGACCGATTCTTTTATTCAGTATATCACAAGCCTTCACCACCTCATCATTTCACTATAATATTTCTGAGTTTAGAAATCCTTATTTCTCTTCACTGTTTCAGCAAAGTACAGTTAAATCCTAAATTAAAACATTTTTCAATACATGAAGTTTTCCTCTTCAATAAATTACTTAAAGGCAGTATTACTCCAAGCAAGCATTTACAGTATAAACATTTCTCATGCTGCTTTATTAGAAAAGAGTCCATACTATATATCTATATATACAGATATATAGACAGAGATATGAAAAAAAAAATAGAGTAAGTCATAGTTTTATCTTGTCTATGTTTAAAAACTTTAAGCAATAATGATCTTCATAAATATTCCGGACTAACTCATGGTCTCTGATACGTCACAAAAATGGAGAATCTATCATTCAAAATAACTAGTTGTGAAAAATAGAAGATGAGAACACAAACATGAGGTCTGGCATCTGTCATTGAAATACCAAAATTGACAAGACAGTGGACTGAACATGAAAACAGTGACAGGTTTTAAGGGGCTTTTGATAGATCAGTTGGGCAAATGCTGTATTTTTTGTATATATTCTCCAGTATTTTACCAGAAAAAGCAAGCAGCTTACTGTTGCTGTAAATAAAGACAAATACAACAGGCAACACTGCAGGCTGGAAAGCAATTATCATGGAATCTTAAGTTAGAAATAGGAAAGACCTGTTTGGTCATACAATCTACTTCCTTGCTCATGCAGCTCTGTAACAGATAAATAGACAGATGAATAACAGATAAAAAGACAAGCTACAAAATACACTGAAATGGCTTATAGAAAATTATTTAAATGCTAAATAAAATGTAAAGGCCTTGAAGTTAGAATGAAAACAAAACAGATTTGTTTTCTTCTTTAACAAAGCAAAGATGCAATGGGTCCTGAAGGAACTGGCGGCTGAAGTTGCTAGGCCACCAGCCATCACATTTGAGAAGTTGTGGCAGTCTAGCAAAGTTCCCCCCAGATTGGAAAAGGGGAAACATAACCCCCATTTTTAAAAAGGGAAGCAAAGAGAACCCAGAGAACTACCGACCAGTCAGCCTCACCTCTGTGCCAAGTAAAATCATGGAGCAGATCCTCCCGGCATCTGTACTAAGGCAGATAAAAAAAAAAAATAATGAGGTGACTGGTGACAGCCAACACTGCATCACTAAGGGCAAATCAAGCCCGACTAATCTGGTGGCCTTCTATGACAGAGTTACAGCTCTAGTAGATACGGGAAGAGCAACTGACGTCCTCTACCTAGACTTGTGCAAGGCATTTGACACTGTCCCACATTACATTCTTGTCTCTAAGATAGAGAGGCATGGACTTGATGGAAGGACCACTCGGTGGATAAGGAACTGGCTAGAAGGTCACACTCAAAGAGTTGTGACCAATGGCTTGAAGTCCAGGTGGAGACCAGTGACAAGTGGAGTTCCTCAGGGGTTTTGTTCTAGGTCTGGTGCTGTTTAATATCTTTGTCAGTGACATGGATGGTGACATTGAGTGCACCCTCTGCAAGTCTGCTGATCACACTCAGCTGTGTGGTGAGGTGGACTCACTTGAGGGAAGGTAGGCCATCCAGAGGGGCCTTGATAGGCCTGAGAAATCGGCCAGTGCAAACTCCATGAGGTTCAACAAGTCAAAGCGCAAGGTCCTGCATGTGGGGTGGGCCAAACCCAGGCACAATTACAAAGTGGGTAGGGGGTTGGTTGAGAGTTGCCTTGAAAGGAAGGATTTGGGGGTGTTGACTGATGAGAAGCTCAACATGAGCTGGGAGTACGCTCATGCAGCCCAGAGGGACAACCATACCCTGGGATGCATCAGGAGGAGTGTGGCCAGCAGATCAAGGAGGTGATTCTTCCGCTTTACTCTGCTCTTGTGAGACCCCACCTCAAATACTGCATCCAGTTCTGGTGTCCCCACCATAAAAGGGACATAGATCTGTTGG